>OFHS01002481.1:6551-20857 GCA_900245855.1 Calvadosia cruxmelitensis | reverse complement strand
TTTTTGGATGAACGGTGGAGGTACGTAGGGGGATTTTTTACGAGTTCCACTACCCTCGTTGCGAGGGCTGGCTCCCTTGTCTAGAACTATTAGTTGGACGTTTGGAACCACATCTGCACTGATTATAATTGTGCAGCACAGCGCAATACAATTTAGGGTCATTCTGTAAGCAAAATTGAAAAAAGCTCTAATGCTCTATTAGAAGACCCAATGTTAACCCTTGTCCTGCTTCCAAAACTAATTAAATGAAGACTTGAAATCGCTTTATCGATTGCTCATTGGCTGATTGCTAGGGACTAACTTTCTGATTGGTTATATGTTGCTACTTTTGACTGGTTTCAAAAACGTATATATACGTCAATAGCAGGACATGAGTTAATGCAATATCCAGAGCGACCAGGAGAGCTCGTAATTCTATCAGATCAAGTGAATGTTTGATAAGACAGGGGGACATCCTTAAGCTCAAGGAAAAGCATCTGGCTACCCCAAAAAATAGTCCATGACAAACAGCCATAGCATGGTCTATATTCTGAGAAATATTTCCAACTCTATCGGGATCACAGGATACCTCTGGAGTAAATGTGCCAAGCATGTGTGAGTCATTCTCTTTCAAGAACGGACAAGATGCGACCATCTTCTGCCACATGTTGAGTAGATAGAAGACACTGTTTGGTGAGAATTGCCAGACCTGCAAACCAAGATAAAAACATCACCACCTATTAGATATTAGAAATAAACCAAATCATCAGGGCTGTTAAGTTACTTTTTAAAATGTAACGAATTACAGTTACAATTACTTCCCCCCAAAAGTATCGAATTACAATTACAATTACTTTCCGAGAATTGTAACGATAAAAATTACAATTACAATTACTTTGAAAAAGTAACAAATTACAAATTACAACTCTACAAGCCAAGTGTTTTCTCAAAGATCAATCCATGACCAAATTCCATTTGCAACAAGACTTCACACGCTCTTCGAAGAACAGTTCAACACGAAATAATTGAGATTGCCAAAGAGAACAAAGCAGTTTGACAATCGTCAACTTCTCGAAACTCGAAAGTGCTGTTGCCATCATGCTATTGTCCTCTTTCAATAGGTTATGCGCGGATGTGTGAAGAAATGTGCAAAGCGGGCTGCGGGTCTGTTTTCCGCAATGGAAGTGCTAAGCGACTGGCTATCGCGTTGTAGAAAGCTTCAACCAAGAACTATACTTCTTGTCATTCTGAGATTTGGAGCAGCGAAGTCTTGTTGCTGTACTTTATACTTTCGCCAAAGCAAGAATGAATTTCTGCCGTTGTGTACATTAGTTTTGTCGCGAGCAAACTGTATCTCGCATTATTCGTGAACGAAGACATGTTTACTCGCTCGGGGAGCAGCAGACGGGAAATGGCAACACCTAATTATTATTTCCAAGAACGGAGATTCGTTTACAAATCGCCGCGGATATCAAAAGTTGTGGTCACATTCCAGATGCCAAGATGTAATGCGCGTGCTGTTTCCTATTACATAATAACATCGTTTCCTTCCATCAAATAAAGCGCTTTTGCCGCCTAATCTTTGTTCTTGTCTACCTTCAAGCCAAAGATTTCTCCGAAGTGCGAAAATTGGCGAGTTTTGGCGCCTTATTGTCTCTCACAGTTGGTCGCAAAACAACAAATGATTCTTCCATGAGAAACGAAAGTAACGATAATCAATGAATATCTAGAGAAAGTAACGAATTACAATTACACAACTTAAAATGTAATCTATTACAATTACAATTACTTTTTTCAAAATGTAACGATACCCGTTACAAATTACAGGAAAAAAGTAAAGATTACAAGTAATGGATTACAAGTAACGATTACTTTAACAGCCCTGCAAATCATAAACTAAATATCTGAAATACAAATAAGTCCATAAGACAACATAAGCATTGCGCAAAAGTAGATGCAAAAGTAGCCAAGATTCATCTACAGCTAAGCTTGATCTCACGACAGTATCATATCGGCTCTGCACTGGCTAACGGGTGATCAGTGGGACCTTGATGTCGTCATTTTGTAGTCACGTGATTGTAAGAATACGTAACTGTGTCATCTTGTAATCATTCTCTTCTCTGTCTGTACCTCATGGTGTCAACAATTCCGTCTGTGACATAGAGCTCTGGCATCAATGGCAATATATATTACTTGGAGCCCTGCTATCTCTCCCTGCCGCGGAACCAGCAACATGTCTGTCAAACATATACAGTGAGAAAGCCTCCCGATTCGGCTTCTACAACCCTAGACAATCCTAGCTGGTAAAGTTGCACAAACCTGCAAGCTTGTCACAGAAAATTTAGTCACCATCTCCATGGTTTCCCTGTAGCCATCCGTCTTGATGATTTCTCCCAGTTGATAGTTTGCCTTCAGCCGTGCAAGGAGTCGGCAAAATTGGTGGTAATTATCTAGCTCTTCCAATGCCTGCAGATACAATGCAATCCACATAAGTGACAGTTGGATCGGTGTAAAGTAGTATGCTAAAGATCGCTACATGCCAACTCGCTTGGAATATGATGTATACTTTTTTATTGTGCAAAATATTGCCCGGGGCTTATAACTGGCAAATTAACTTTTAAGAAACAGTATTAGGGTTTCTACAATAGACCATTTTCACAAGCTACCATTTTGGAAAATGCAAGTGCATTATGGGAAAGGTTGATGTCTATAATTTCGGAATACGGAGAAAATTGGATTTGATGCTGATGCAGACTTCTTCGAGCTGCGCTACTTTGCTTAATTAAATGATTCTCGTTAATATTATGGGTCAGAAACAAAGCTTTTTTGCTACTTCAGGCACTCAACTTGCCCCACAATGCATTGGTTTTTCCCATAATGGTAGCTCGTGAAAAAGGTCTATTGAGTAATAACTCACTTGGGGGTTCTGCAGTATTTTCTTGATGCCATTCATCAACTGCTGCAAGTACTTCTGGCGTTCGGTTTGATCAAAGAGAGACCTCCGGACAGACGCCATTTGAACATAGCACGCAAGAGCCTACAACGAACCATGTAAAAAATAAAAACAACCAGCAAAGACACAACAAACGACAGCAAAACGTAATCATCAAGGCCGTGAGGGATTCAAGTGTTTTTTAGGGCTGGCATTACGCATTTACTCGTTATTTTCTCGTCAAAACTGCTTAAAATTGCACAAAATCATGAGTAAAAACAAATTTGTTTCAAAACTTCTAAATATAACAACCTTTTAACGAGTTCCAAAAAGTATTTTGCTTGAGTTAACAAAATATAAAGAGTCTTCACAACGAAGTAAATTATAACAAGTTCAAACACTATCAATACTCACGTAACTGCTTTAAGTTGCTGGAAAAAGTTAACATATAAATTTCCAAGTTTATAGATCGACAAAACCACTTACGTTATTACTTTTACTGGGTTCTTTCAGATCCCATATCGAATTATTGATACAAGCAGATTTTTCCTTATTGAAGTGGCCACATGTCTTGTTGCTATGGTCTGGCATAATAATGGCCGTAACCACGTGTTCGAGTACCAGCTATGTCAAATCTGTGTCATTTAGTAAATTGGTAAGCCCAATTTGATAAGTCAAGCTTATAAATTGTCATAATTCTTACATAAATGCTCATCAAATCTTGCTTTCGTGTAACCTCGTTTTTCTGTTAAATTTGAATAAACACTCTCGTTTCCGTGTTTGTATGAATGACTTCTGTAACTGAGACTATTTCTTTCATTTTCGTGATCCCATTCACATGTAGAAATATGCCACATGTTTAGTTTCTCCCTCTCTTAAACTCGTTCACTCTCTGCATATTATGTTACACCTGTCAATCAATGCTGACATCGCGCAAATAAATGGTATAGCTACATTCTCTGTATAAATGCTTGATTTGTGAAATTATAGTCAGAAATTATATTTGTGAGCAAATGTTGTCAAGATTTGTCAAAAAGTCCGTTATTCTCTTAGGCTATTTTATAAATAATGATGCAAAACAGGGCAGCATTAAAACATCTCCGAAAAACTTTGTCTCAAGAGTCATATTAGTTGCTTCCAGATTTGTTGACGAGGTAGAACTTGTTGGAAACCGAGATTGCTCAAATTACCAGAAAAAGTGGCGCACCGTGAGAGTCAAACTCACGACCTTTGGATTGCCGGTCCACTGCTCTGCCGTTGAGCTAGACGCATCCTCGCTAATCTGCACGAGCACTCTCCCTTATATATCTGCCGACGAGTGAGCCTACCGTTACGTCGCCGTGTACCGGCCATTTGGTAACACGACCGCCTTTCATTTTACGAACCACTATGAGTTGCTTTGTAGAATGTCTAGTGTAAACATACGCCCTCCAACAGAACTGACAATGAAGCCTTATCACTGTGGTCTAGCGGGAATGATGTGTGGCTGCCAATCAAGCATCCCAAGGTCGACTCCCGGCCCAGCTGACATGTATATTTGTTACATAATGAGGGTCCCAACGGAGACAAGCCAGTGAGTTAGCCTCGTTAAACACTGATGCCTCAATTCTTTTACCTTAGAAGAAACAAACAAACAAACAAACAAACTCACCAGAGCTGATATATTGGCAGGAGTTGCTTGGTATAAATCCAAGAAGAGATTGAGCGTGTTGAAGTCCAAAAACACTGCAAACAAGAAAGAAAGGCAACTATATTGCACTGACTCAAGTCTCGACACAACAGCAACATAAAAATGCATCGATCAAAATTCAAACATCAAAGTATTGCGAGCCGTTGGTAAAAAAGATGCACATAAAAAAACTTGAAATAGAATGTGGACTGATTGAAGAACATTTTCCTAGCATGTTCTAACTAAGATGCATCGTTCCAAACAGTAGCATGAAGGAACGCAAATGGTTCTGTGACAACACATAGCAAATCAATAACAACCAATCCGCTTGCAGCTGTAGCACCATATGTTCAACCTTAAAAATGCGAAACGATTTAAATATTGGGACAAAGCCTACGCTTTTCCTGTTGCTTTCTTACATTGCTTCCATGTGGTTGGCACATGGACAGTTCCCATGTCATCCACAGACTCGTCGAATGACGTCCCAATAAAATCGTACATCAGGCAATTCCTACACAGCTGAAGAAGACCACTGACGACCCCCATCTATTAACAAAATATAAACAAGGCACAAGGTCAACAAGGTGAAAGCAGTCAGTCCAAGGTAATGACAGACTGTCAAAAATGACAATTGGGTGAAGACTGCATCAGAGCATTACAATATCTCAAGTATCGCCTGCCTTTAGTAGCAATGCTGTTATAACCAGGATTGTTCGAATCTATTCGAACCTGGATTATTTCTTTTCGATTCGAATATTCTCTAGATTCAAAAGATTTTTGCTAATATAATTACCTAGCTGTATGTTTGTGGTGTCATGCGAGGTGTCAAGTGTTGTCACAGTGTAGTATGTGTTGTGTGTTGTATTGTTTCGATGTCAGCGGTAGTTTTGTATAGTCATGTGTTGTAAACATATAATGCCATGCCTTTTAAATGAATTTAGTGTGCTCAAAGTTCTTGGCAAGGACCCACTTGCAATGTTGTCTTCTCTATCTCCCTCACGCCAAACCATCTTCTTATAAGCTAAAGTCAAACCTGTATTAGCGGCCATCTCTATAGAGAAGCCAACTGTGTATAAAGGCCACTCTTCATAACCCCAAATTGATACTTTCTATAAAATCAACCTGGACAGTAAGACCACCTGTCTATAAAGGTCATTTTTCTAAGGTCCCACAGGTGACGGTTATAGATAGGTTTCACTGAAATCTTCTTTAAATCTTATTATAACTACTAGCTTTTAAATTACAGTTTGGACTCAAAGACATGTTGTGATACTGAAGTAGCCTTGCTGTTGTGCAAGCCACTAGCTATTCACAACTAGCACATGTTTTAGCGAATGTGTGACTGGGCTTAAAAGCATTTCCAAACAATATGTGGGAATTTGGTGTGTCACTGTTTGATACCTGATTTTCATCCTGCAAGTCCAATTGCTTGCTTGCCATCTAGTAGAACAAATCAAATAAGAATTAGCCTATCATCTGAGACTCAATAAACATTATTCAAACAACAGTGTCGAGGATCAGTCGTTACCTAGGAAATTAAGCCATTTATTTATCTTTTGCTAAAATGCAAACCTATGTATTTATTATTTTTGTCACAAATGTTTTTATCTGGTCTCTAGTATGCATATACGTTTTTTAATTTTTAATTTTTTATTTTTTTATAATGTGCAAGATTTGTAAGAATCATCTATCTAGATGGATACAAAGAAAGGAAAATGATGATGATGATGAGGACAAAAGTAATCAAAAGCACACATCAAATCCTAGAGTGATCTGTTTTACGGCGCGATGACAGGCATGACAAGCCTGATGGAACTATTTTCAAATTATATCAATACAAAATCTTCAACTTCACGTACTCCTTACCTGCTTCAACATTGATAAACCAGATGAAAATATGTCGTAAAGAGCAACATCACGAAAGGACGATGAAATCTGCAAAGAAAATACGAAGGCAACGTTACAACTAAAAATTGAACAACACGAATCATGCCAAGGCATCTATAGGAACAACAAAGACAAGAATATGTTCGTTACAGTAAGCACAATTAATATAACTCAGATGATATCACGACTAGGTGATTGTCACATAGAGTGAAAGTCCACAATTCAACAACCTTTTCTCCCATCTAACTTGGTTACTATCACTTCAGATAGTATCACATCTCGGTTAATATCACCGTACAGTCAAGCATGTATTAGCGGCCACCTCTATAGAGCAGCCACCTGTGTATAAAGGCCACTTGGTCTTCATAACCACAACTGATACTTTCTATAGAAATCAGCCTGGACAGAAAGGCCACCTGTCTATAAAGGCCACTTTTCTCAGGTCCCAGAGGTGACTGTTATAGACAGATTTCACCGTATTTGAAAGACTTTGTTTAAACTTCCATATCGCCATGCTTTCTGTAATATGTCATCTTCATCCGACCATGTCCTATTTAAAACGCTAGCTATTAAATGTATTCTGAAACAGCTAGATGAACGTAATCAAACCTTTCTGTTTCTTGACAGCGGCAAATGTCCTTCGGCCTAGAAAAAGACAGCACAACGAAGATCAGAAGCGAAAGAGCAGTGCACAATTTAGTCTCCGTGTTGGTCTCTCGTTCAATAAATAAACCCCTATACTTATATGCAGAAGCAATGGCACAGTTAGACAAGGCTGGAAAACTAACAAGTTAATAAATAGCATGGGTATGTTACTATGTTTATTACTTACTTACAATAGAAAATATAACGGCCTCATACAGCTATTTGGCCATCTTCGCACCATATACCTATTTCTGAAATTTCAATAATTTATGCCAGAATTACGGGCAAACAAACAGACCATTGTTTCTCTTTGGTGCACACATTTCAAACGTGTGCTACAGTGGGGTTTCTTAGTAACACTTCAAGTGATAAATAAGTTACTCAATTGAGATAGCAAACTAAGTGAGTTGGCAACACATATGCAGGGTGCCATTGGGTCATGGTCCTTTCCACAGTTTGGGTATTTTTACTGTTTACTGTAGGAGCAAGCGATAACCATGTTATGTACCATGTGGTAAACTGCAGGTCGATGGCGATAATTGTGTTCTGGACGCGTCATGGCATCATGGTCTCGTAGTGACAGTTCATTGTTGTCGTGTTATTGTTCTACTGTAAAGAGGTTTATTAGGACAGGTGATCGTTTAACCTGGGTACAATGTACAAATCATTTAAATTTTATAACATGAAGGCTGTCTTGTAAGACAGACCGTCTTGTAACACAGGTGGCCTCCTAAGCCAGGCAGTCTTCAAAGACAGGTTGTTTCCAAGGACAAAAGGTGGTCTCTTAAGACAGGTGGTCCCTATGATAGGTTGGACTGTATTTCATCAGTGTCACATCCTAGCTTAGATTGTCTATGTTATGACTTAAGAACTTCCTACCATCCAATAAGACATCCAGGCACCTAAATACGAGGTCACGGTTCAAGACACTGAACACGAATCTCAAATAAGCGCCTAGGGCACCGTACCTCAGAATCTACAGCAACACGCATACCTGGTCCAAAGGAACACAAAATTGTGGGGTTTCATGCACATGACTTAATATTTAATTGGGCAAATATGTTGGACAAATAATGAAGCAAATGAGTGCTCTGTGGCATTCCATAGCAATTTCATTATTCAACACATTTTATAATTATTACTAATTCTTTCTAATTATTACTCAACATGTACTACAAAGAACTGCTATGTCTGTTCTCTATGACTGATCTTCTGCTCTCTCCTCTTTTCTCTTTTTGAGTATTAGCTACATTTTCAATATCATAAACTGTATTTTAATGTATCCATCATAGAAACTATATTATTGTAATGTTATATTCTTGTAAATGAGGGTCTCCCAAACAAACAAGCAGCGTTGTTTAAGGGATGATCCCGATCATGTGAACCTAGATTGCTTTAATTTATCCCTATCTTGTATTCCTCTTGCTTATTTCATGATCAAAATAAACTATCTATCTATCTATAAGCAATAAACATTAACCCTTGTCCTGCTCATAAAACTAGTTAAATGAAGACTTGAAGTCGCTTTATCGATTGCTGATTGGTTGATCGGTAGAGACTAACTATGTGATTGGTTATATGTTGCTACTTTTGAATTGTTTCGAAAACGTGCATACACGTCAATAGCAGGACAAGGGTTAAAATTAAAACTCAAACCATGTCCTCTGGAGATGGTGTTTAAAACGGATGCTGTCATCTTAGGCACTCTATTGGACAATCAAACATGCAACTGTCCCATGGCAGTGATTCCAAAGTGCGTCATCATGTCAATTTCTACGGACAAACAAAACGCCTTTGCCCTTAAATCTTAATTGCCCTGTATATCTTCTAGCAAAATGTAACTTCTAACCAGGTAGGGAATGCGAGCTTTGGAGGGCAAAATACGTTTTTGTCCGTAGAAATTAACGCAATAACGTAATTTGGAGTAAGTGTCATTCTTGATTGTATGGAAGGGCAACATTATGGAAAGTCTACAAAGCTAGTTTGTTTAATAAACATTGCGGCAAACAAAAATCCATTTGTTACCTGATTCATGAATGAAACCAGCTCAGTGAGGACCTTGACTCCGATAATGCAATGTTCGATGGAACGTTGCAGGAACTGTCCAATATCATCTGTTATACTTCGGAACATGTAATTATCACTTTGATTCTCAAACCAACCATATTTTGTGAGCTTGGAAAGTAACTGAAACAAATCATAAACACAATTCAGGATCCAGTACAGTCGAACTCGCTTAATATCCCATCGCTTAATATCCCATCTCGCTTAATATCCCGCAATTCCAATTTTCATTTGCTAGTTGGCATACAAACTCTCATGCTCTAACCTCGCTTTATATCCCCTCGGATAATATCCCATCTCACTTAATATCCCACTATTTTCTTCCAAATTTCAAGTGAAACTCCCTTCTTGTCCCGATTTAAGGATGTCTTACAATATATATAAACTTTTCGGAACATTTTGCATCGAAGGCCAAGACCACATGTCACAAGCAAAAACAAATCTCTTGAGTTCCTGGCAGGGGCACAAGGTCCACCGTCATGAAACAAGCCTCCAGGGGCCTTATTCGTCGACTGGGACTAAAGCGTGGTCCGGGACTAAACATTGAGTCAGGACTAAATTACTAAATCTGTACATGGGACTTGAGATGTAGTCATGGACTACGCTTTAGTCCCGGTCCATGAATAAGGCCCCATATATGTGAACTTCAGGAAGCTGTTATCTCACATTCAAGAAAATTTTTATATAAACCACTCAAGCCATCTCTTTTAGCTTACTATCTTTCATTGCACCATGGAGGATGGTGACTTTCCCAACATCTTGTCAAGCAAAACTTGACCAACAAAGCATGTAGGCCTACTTTTCGCAGCAAATAGAACAAACAGCCTTGCATCATGTACGAAACACAACCCATAGCTCAACAATTTACATTATTATATGTAGGCCTAAGCAGTGCTGGGAAAGTTACTCGTGAAAAGTAACTAGTTACTAGTTACAAGTTACTTTTTCCCTACTGAACAAGTTACTTTGGAAAGTTACCTTGGGTCAAAAGTAACTAGTTACAAGTTACAAGTTACTCTGAAATAAAAGTAACTAGTTAATAGTTACGCGAAATTTTAAAAGTTAGGTTTTAAACGCATAAGACAATTTACTGCAAGTCGCGCATTAATAAACTTGTAGGCAAAATTGGCCGCTGTCGAAATAACTTTTCCTTGTCGAGTTCAAACTTCAAAGGGCAAAAACTTCGGCGTACATCGTCTGAAACAGCTCAAATCACAGCTTCAGTTCTGGAATTTAGCACTAATAAAGTCCAACAACTCCCTTTTAGAATTACTTTTGCTCAGAAGAACCAGTCGATGAACCGATGAAATATCTAAAGACACAAGTGAGGGTGAAATGGAATCGCTCCACTAGATGCAAAGTTGGCTTGTCTGCTGTGCTGCAGCAGCTCTACTCCCACTTCGAAGGCGTCCGTCGAAGTAGCATCTTGATGTCTGGGGACAATTTCATTCATCACCGCTAAATAATAATAATAATTTTCATTCTTCCAATGACTCGCTTTGTTGCCTGTTGTTTGCTCACGAAGCGCGCCTGCCAGTAGAGATTATTTAACATTATTCAAACACAGACACAGGAGTTGCTTTGTTGACATCACTTCGTCCTGCCTCTGTGGTTGAAATTCAATACCCTGCCAAGCCATCAAGCAACTTTCAATTATTCTGTCTTGGTTCTAAGAACAAAGGTCAACAGCCATTTGCTTTGATTAGCACTGCACATGTGCATTGTGCCATCGTCGTCGTGTAAAACGAATCAAGCAACGGCTCGGTGTTTCGAGAGGATGTTATTGGCATTTCAAGTTGTTATTCGCAGTGCTATTTCTGGATCGGGACGCCAATATAGAGTGCCGGGAAAAAAAAACAAAGAGGGCAGAATTTCAACGTCATTTCAGATCATTTCTAAACAAATCGCGGCCTTTATTCCTCCAACTTTTGTTATTGCAGTAACTTCTACTTTGCTTGACAAAATAGCTAAAAGTTACTCGTTACTAAGCTTGAAAATATGAATTAGTTACCGTTACATGTTACTTTTTTTCAAAAGTAACTAGTTACCGTTACAAGTTACTAAAAAAGTAACGATTACTTTTAACGAAGTTCTTCCCAGCACTGGGCCTATGTCACAGTACTATTCCATACCTGAGCAAGCGCTTGGGTCACAAATGGTGCTAACTTTGGTCTTGTTGCAAAATAATTCAAGCAGTAATTTCCTTGGCACCACAAACAAAACAGAGAGAATAAACGTTAGAATCAAAGAAATGGAAAAGTCTGAGCACTGCAAAAACATTTGTTAAATTATTTTGCAAGCAATAAAACATACTTATCACAAGCCTTTGCTCAATCGGCAAGGGGTTCGTGGTTCGACTGGTGAGCTTTGTCAGAGTGGAAGCAGCAAGTAACTGAGAATACGAGCTCTGCAACAAGAAGAACATGATCAAACGTTTCGATTCAAATTCCCGGTCAGTCTCCTCTATCTCTATAATACTGCCTCTATGTGCATCAGACTATATTACATTAAAATCTGAGAGAGCAGGGTCCTCATTGACTCGACCGATGCGCTGAGATCTTGACAGTGTCTAGAGAGGGGTAAAATGGGACACTTTCAGTTTTTCTGTCATAAGTTAATTTGTCTAGCCTTTGTCGAAACTAATAAAATTGATACCATACGATTGATCATTGAAAGTTCAAAAGGACAAATAGCTCATAGATAACCCACGACGTATATAAAAGTATCAAGCGAAAATGTATTGCCTGCTTGGTCAGGTTACGTTGGGACAAGACCAGGTGCAGTCTGACAGGATGCGTGATCCGACAGCTTGCTAAGTGGACACCCAGTAAGTTGACGTATTGGAGGCTTCGCCATATCCACATGACTCAAGATAACACAATACAGCTAGCATGTTTTTGCTATCTCAAATTATCCGCTCACATCAAGCAAAGAAATTCGAACATAGCCTCGGGAGGGTTATAAATAAAACAATAGCTTCTCAACAAGAGGCTATAGTAAGAGATGGGCTTCAAATGATGTGACTTGGCAAGGAACACAACACTGGCACAATGCAATTCAACGTCGAAGTCAGCAGCAATAATAAGCACTTTTCAAAAATGTAAGCAGATTATCATAGTCCTGCCCAAAAGTATCGAATCGTAAGAAAATTTTGGCAAGTTACTCTGCAAGCTGTTCAATATCACATGTATGACCTACTGGAAATTGAGAATCATCCAAGGGGAAGGACATTTCTGTCCCAAGTTGCCCGCGTCCCAACTTACCCCACTCTCCCCTACTAGATGACAAGTCAAACACATCCTTTTCAACACATCCAAATAAAATCATGCTTCAAGGAGCTATTTCGATAAAATAACGCTGCATATACAGCCTACATCTGGCTATTAGGGCAAGCCCATCTTCCCAATATGAGCTCTTTAATCCTAAATTCAGAATATAAGCTTCCACATATATAAAACTTAGCTTACTAGTCAACGAAACTAAAGACTTTAATGTTCAGTATGAAGATGCATTACCTATTCTACCAACAGTGTAACACAATATCAGAAAACTGCATCCATGGTTTGCTAAATTGATGTTTCAGAATCCAGTAATTGCGCCACATGCGTTTCAAATAGAGAAGCATTTAGAACCTTATCAAAGAAATATCATCTTACATTTCCTCTCTCAAGAAGATACTGGCATTTTGTCAAACAGTCAGGTGAATTTGCTAAGACAATAAGGGCTTTCTCAGCTTCATTTCTGACGTTGATGTCAGGAGATTCGTAGAGCTGCTTGCAGAACAACTCCAACTGTGCTAGCTCCTAAAACGATATAAGATTATAAAATAGATATTAAATGACAATTTCAGTAATAAATAACATCAAAATATTTCCAATAAGTATTTATGGTGAATTTTTGAAAAGGGTAAAGTCAATACCTGATCCTCCATGTCGTCAACATGCGTTCCATTGGTGAGGCAGCATTTCACTGAGGATGTCCAAGCGAGGCTCAACTGATGGCGCGAAATCCGAACGAGACAATCCCCGTTGCTAAGAGGCATGCGTTGCTTAGCGACACAAAAAGTTTGCGGCTTTGCTTCCTTTGTACCAAAACAATTTTAGTAAACATTGATTGAAAGTATCGTTTTAATTATTATTTAAGGAAGTAATCTTCAGACCTCAAAGATTCCAATTATATACAGTATAATAACTTAAATTTGTGTTCAATAATGTGTTTATCAATATTTTAATTGTTTTCATCAACGCAACACTTCAGCACACCATACACACGTTTTTACTAGCTGCTGCAAATCGACTTTTAGCTCTGCAATATTTTTCCGCATTAAAAATTCGATGCCTTTTGCAAATCGTGCTAGATTCCGGGTTCTGGGAATCGAGGCGTGTTGTCGTTGTGTCTTGGGGAGTTCCCCTAAATGCTAAATATTGTCAATCATCTGCTTTTCAATTAGTTTTGAATGGCGTCTGTTGTTTCCCGCTCTTGCTGTGTGGTGATCTGATTGGTCACTGTGTGATGCCGATGGATTGTTTTTGAGTTGCATCACGACAACCGATCGTACGACTCAAGGTACGACTGTTGATCACATGCAAGTAATCACGAAGTTCCGTGCACCTTGGTACCGTGCGCGAGATTGTAGACAGGCCATCATACTCGGGGCTGCACTGTCGCTGAGGAGATGGCATTTATCTCAATCCTGATCATCGTTTTTAGTTCGTTTTTATTTGCGAGAAGCACTCTTGCCAGTGGGAAGCATCCTGTTCCAACGTACTTCCAACGTGTTGACCACAAAGGGACTGTTATCGATCGTCGTAGTGCAACTTTTGGTTCGGATATTGGCAAACCGATTATCGAAGGGATTAACTTATTACCGGTTGATCTAATTGTGCAGCCTTCTGTTGTTGAAAATTCGGGAATAATTCAGTTGTCTTGGAAAACTAAGTATTCTAACCCTAAGGACTGGATTGGTTTTTATTGTCACCCAAACACGAAGCATGAAACTTTTTTGGATTACTTTTTTGTCACCCAAGCCGACTCTTGGCAAGATGGTCGTGGTGTTATTATACTACAGGTGTTTAACATGAGAAAAGATTGCGAATTTAGATACTTTCGAGCAGAGCAAGGATCGTCGCT
>OFHS01002479.1:0-20872 GCA_900245855.1 Calvadosia cruxmelitensis | reverse complement strand
ATTGTATTGTACTTTGTTGTATTGTTTTGTATTGCATTGTATTGTGTTGTGTTGTATTGCATTGCATTGTATTGTTTTGTATTGTTTTGTATTGCATTGTATTGCGTTGTTTTGTATTGCATTGCATTGTATTGTAATGTATTGAATTGTACTGTGTTGAATTGAATAGTCTGCATTGTATTCTGTTGTATCGAGCTGTGTTGTATTGGCATAACATAACAGGATATAAACATTACACAGATTGAATACAAAAGAAGTAACAAATGATTGCCAACTGTTTGCCGGAAGGCAAGAGAGAGAGGGAGAGAGAGATACAGTTATTCCACATGAAAACGTAGACTCTGAGTTGGTTTCTCATATGTGCCTGCCCCTTGATTTCAACCCAGCCGATTGATTGTAAATCAGATGTCGATGTGGTCTAGCGGATAGTAAGTGTGGCTGTCAGTCAGACGTCTTGGGTTCGACTCCCGGCCCAGCCGACACATATATTCGTTGTCTTCTGCGGTTTTAATTGTCGAGGGTCCCAAAGGAGACAAACCATTGGCCTCCTTCGTTAGAAAGTGACATTTACATTTAGATGATTCACGCACTGAGCTAATCATTTCTAGGATCAATCTTCTCAAAAATCAAAATAAGACTCGAGTTCTGAAAGGACCTTTTGCCGTCTTCTGATTTTGCTTACTTAGTAATTTTTATGATTCCTTGAAATCAATAGCATTGATTTCACACATATTTTTGGCAGTGTGCGGTGACACAAGAGACATTGACACTGTCACAGGTGATTGAATGACATTATAGTTGCTTAATAAGGAATGTCACTCAATGATCATTATAAACTAGGTAAACATTGAATGGGATTTATGGCACACAGTACATGGTACATAGTAGAGTAAATGGTACAGAGCACAGTACATGGTACATAGTAGAGTAAATGGTACAGAGCACAGTACATGGTACATAGTAGAGTAAATGGTACAGAGAGTCGATTTCGTTCTCTGACCTACTTTTTCGTAATTTTAATGGTAATGATATGTCGGTTGCATGTCATCGTTCATTGTTTAAGGCAATTTGTCACTGTCCCATGTCCAAGAGGAGGAAATGGCAATTTCCATTAATTGAATCGTCCAATCTATATATATATTGAATGGTACATAGTACAGTGCATGGTACATAGTGCAGTACATAGCGTTTGAACCGTGATATTCTTATCTTCAACAAAACAGCAAAAAGTGCCTAACTACAGTAGAAAGCAACCTATAGCTCAACCAAAATCATTCTATCTCATACGTCTGTAGTTAACATATTTACCAATGTCTACACATATTTGACCTACCACTCTTTCCAGGCGTCAGTTCGGCCAAGCGCCTTGAGTAATACTGCAATGGTTTCTTAAGCTGTAATTTGCGTAGGTAAATCTCAAAGATGCTCTTCCTTTCTGGCAGGGTTGGCAAATCGATGCTGACAAGTCGGTCAAAGCGACCAGGCCGAAGCAGAGCCTGCAAAGAACATCGTATTGGAGTTAATGGGTTTTAACCGACTTTGAAAAACCCACTTAGTGTGATCTGGTGGTGTCTGATTAGTTCACAATCGGGTCTTTATACTGTTACCTTACTTTGCATGATTGAATCCCAACAGAGACTAGCTACTGGCTACTTGATTCCATTTGTCACGGAAAGAGACATATACATCAACGTGATGTTTAAATCATGTAGGTCATAAATCAGGTCGATTTTAGTCTGGAGGCACTCACAACCACACAACAATAGATATTTACATCGGACATGACAATAAAAAGATACAATAGTAATATCGTAACAAATTAATAAAGAAGAAAGCAAGCTGATTGACATAAACAAAAATGCTTTCAATCACACAAGTACTTAAACCAATGACTAGCAGACCAGAAGATACGTTTTGTCAAACATGTCTGCTACCTGAGGGTTTTAATTCCCGTCATCATTTTGACGGTCTCAAGTACTGTTGAAATCATCAACGCAAATATATAATTATTTTGTATTTTAAGTTAATCCAAACAGTGTCATGACGTGACATGTTACGAAAACAGTTTATTCATCTTCTGATCATCAGCAGATGTCACGCTATTGAAACCATCAAAACCAGCATCTGTTGAATCATTAACACGAGAGCTCAGCATAGAATTGCAGTCTTTACCTCGATGCTTCTTCCACAATAAACAACAGGTGATACCACACAACCCAACGCTCTAAATAGGCATGCAACTGCGGCACTGCCAAACACCCCTGAATACAATGTATCTAACCATTATAGTCTGTGCTTATGACATAAGATGCATTCACACAAGCAGAGGCACCATAGTACAATGTCATGGCATGAAGACACTCACCTGGTCGAGGACATCCGATCTGTTAGTTGATGCTAGAAGCACCACACCCTCCATGGTGTTAATACCTGGGAGAAGAATGGTACAAGCAAGACTACATCAGTGCTTTCCTAAGTCACTTCCGCACAACCACGACAAGTCAACAGTGATAATAAAAGGACATGGCTTGAAATATAGTTCTCCTCGGGGTCGCTCTTTGATCTTAATTATAGCCACATAAGTCACTCATGAGTCTGTGTCTATGTTATGTGTCCGTGTGTTTTAGTGCATAGTATATTTTGTTGCCAATTGCTAATCACACTTATCTCTTGGGGCAGCAACCAACATGCAATGTCTAGGATACATATTTGTGTAATAGTCGAGTCCCATTATCCCGCTTAAATTTGTGGTTTTAGCACACTTAATGTACTTTAAAACTATGATAGTGTATCAGACCAGGTGCCATGTCGAGGGCCTTAAGGAAGACAATCTAGTGTCTTATTTCTGTACCCTCGTTTAAAAAGAAGCATATGTATAAGCAGTAATAAATCTCTGTAGGTTAGGCATGTCAAGAATGTTCACAAACCTAACCCCATGCAAAGAAATAAATCCATATCAATAATGCGGGCCTACAATGAATTCAACATACCATCCATTTCAACCAGCAGCTGGTTTAATGTGTTCTCTTGTTCACTGTTTCCCCCATAAGAACTGCTACAATCAACAATAGAAACAGCAACGTTAGTCAATGACTACTAGTGAACGTCTGTAGCTGTAAGACATGACAACAAATGCATTTTTGTTAGTGATTGCCTGCAAAACGTGATTAATTCTATGTTGTCAAAACATTGCACCCGCCATTCTCAGGACAGTCCAACTTGTCGAAGTGATGATACGAATTAAAAACACCATCTCAACACAGTCACTTTAGGTAGATGAGTCGGCCAGGTGCAATCTCACTGCATTTTAAGATTCAAGCTACTTGACCCCACCAGAACATGGCTTTCATTGTCGATTGCAAGGATTTTATTTCTGGCTTCGAACTTTGACTTCAATTGATTTCAGTTGAAAACCACGCAATTGCATTTTATCTTTGAAACAACAAGAAGCATTTTATTCAAATTGAACACCCAGGGAAATAATCTACATTAAATAAATGAAAATTGATACTTTGGATGATTAAACTTTGTCTAGAATTATACAGATTAGTGAACTTACTCAATAAAGAAATCTGCATATATCCCGAAATGCAATATATAGCTGAATTTGGTCAACTGCACTCCATGGGTCTTTATGAGGCCACAAGAAGGGAAGTGGTTGCTTAAAGCAGGAGGTCACTAAGACAGGTTGGTTGGATCATACTCATCTGTAGTGCATAAGCCATCCTTTCTATCAGTTTCCCAGAGCATCTTAAAACAGATGGGTTTACCTGGAGCGTCTCGATTTGCCAATAGCATCAATTTCATCAATATAAACAATGCAAGGTGATCGTTCCTGCGCTTGCTTGAAAAGATCTCTCACACGTGCCGATCCAACCCCTAGCAAGAAGTTTCAAAATCAAAACCAGTCAGCACACTGTGGTGCTTTTGGAATACAACCGATGCATTTCCTACGAACTAAATTAGGCCTGGGGTGTAGCACAAAGAAGAGATCAAGGTCCAAGTTTGAAAAAAGAACTACTCACAACATTGGCAGATTTAGGATTTGGGATAAGGGGCTTATCATATGAAATGGCTAAACAGACCTACAAGGATTGATACTTCCTCCATCAGCACTAACCATACACATTACTTTTGTAACAGGCCATTGCTAATCACATCACTGATTGTCAACTGTTTCTCATACTGACACATGTAAATAATGTCACTAATGTGCAGGGGTTGGGAGCAGCAAACTAAAACTCGTTTTTTTCTGCCTAGATTCTAGTTTTCTGATTACGTTTTTCAGGAACTAGTTTCTAGTTCTAGTGAACCAGCTTTCGAGTTTCGATCCAGGTATCTAGTTCGCTAGAACCAGAACAAACACCAGGGTGAGAAACTTTGCCATTGACACCAAGTGAAAAAGCAGAGCCAGACTCTACTAATTCAGTACAGAGTGACCTTGTTAAATAAGATTAAAGTTGATTGGCTACATCATTCTGTAGCATGACCAACCAAGGAACAACAAATAACCTGTTTTAGGTGCACCAAAGCACATATTGCACTGAATAGAACTCTACCTTGGTACACCAGTCATAATAAACAAAAGTAAACCCTATCACGTCTACAATGAATGTAAATTGGCAAAATGAAAGATATATACTAACCTGCAAACATCTCCACAAAATCAGAGCCAGCAACAGATAAGAATGGCACACCAGCTTCAGTGGCAACAGCTTTGGCCAACAGCGTTTTTCCAGTGCCAGGAGGACCAACCAGCAGAGCGCCCTGTTCCCCAACAGAGATACACATACTGTATTACATAATACATAACTATACATAATTATATCACATAATTAATACATAATTATACATAATACATAATACATAATTATATCACATGTGTGCTATGCGCTAAATAGGAAACATATCTTCATTCATTTCATGATTTAACATGACACAAAATCGCCAGAATCAGCGTTGGAAGAAGGCAATCTAACGGATCAGAATATCAAAAGCCATACAACTTGCTGCTGAGTACAAGACATAACCCATGAGGGCCTCATGTGGTGATATTTTACGGCAGATGGCCTGCAACAAGTCCAACATAAAAGCGGGTCTGACAATTTCCAAACCTTTGGGATGCGTGCACCAAGACGAAGGAACCTGTCAGGATCTTGTAGATAATCTACAAACTCTTTGACTTCCTGTTTGGCCTCAGCCATGCCAGCAACGTCTTTAAATCTACAAAAATTACATAATCAATTAGTCTGATGTCAGCAAATGAGCTTCTTAGGTCTAATGCAACATTTGTTATACTTATTCCCAACCAATTCACTTACGAAAACAAACAAACAAACAAAAACACAGACAACAACAACAAACAACAACAAAAATGAGTAGCTCGAAAAAGACTAGCAATATTGTCTAAAAATTGTAATTTACAATCTATATCTAAACAGTTTGTGACAAAAGCAGCCTCGCAAACCCATAATATCTAGAAAACGGAACAGAGCTTGATGCATCCTAATGTTGGAGAAACATTCTTGAGCAGCTTACAAACCTCTCTACTACTAGAGTACTAGGATTATACAAAAGAATCACAAGGCAAAAGTGTTTCTGCATTAGTACAGTCAAACCTGTATTTGCGGCCACCTCTATAGAGCAGCCACCTGTGTATAAATCCACTCTACATAACACCAGAATGACAGTTTCTATAGAAATCAACCTGGACAGAAAGGACATCTGTCTATAACGGTCATTTCCTCAGGTCCGAGAGGTGACCGTTGTAGACAGGATTCTCTGTAGGTGCACTATTTGAGAAATCTAAAATGACTTCGGCATTATACTCTGAGATAACACAATGGGTGGTAAGTGAGGCGTGAGAAACATGTGACAAACACACGGACTAAAATCAAGTGTTTTTAAGCATTTTACATAAATGCACATTGCGATATACGATTCTTTTGCATATTAACAATTTCTTTTACAAAACAACTAGCTTGTTATTAAAATTTGAAACTTATGATTCATTATATTTCTTTCATAAAATGCCTTGCCTGCAATTTTATGATTTATTGTCATGGGATTCTAATGAATTTCAATTACTCCTCCAAACTTCTTTTTGCCATAAAAAATACCTGGAAACATTTTCGAATCTTAAAGTGTAAATAAAAACGAAGCTGTAGCAATGAAAGTTGCAAGATACCATTAAAATTGTGCTGTAAAGTAGTTACGATTTGCAACAACTGGCAAAAGTTATCAATTTCAACAAGGCAATAACTGTAAACACATCAATAATCCACTTGTAAATCTTGTGTGTGCAATGAATGTGGCGAATCAGCTGCATTCTTGTACCACATTACAACGTGTAGCAGAATAGTTAACTATATAGAGTATCTAAAAGTAAAAGATCTTGACGATCATTAGTTTTTATGAAACAAATTATTTTGTACTGTAAACATATTTTATTTTGTCATATTTTTGCTGCCCAGTGAAGGGCGAACAAATATATCATGAACATCAATAATTCACTTTTGCTCTATAATTACATTCACTAAAATGCTTGGATATGAACACGGGCAATTGTACAATCAGTAAATATTTGAACTACTGTATTGCAAAAATTAATTCCACGTCTAATACCATGATGCACTTAGCCAATTAGCTACAACTGCTACATGAACGGATTCGAAACGATACATGGCGTTTTAAAAAATCAAGTAAAACACAAAAGATTTCTCTTGAATGGCACACGATGAAAGCCTTAGCAGAGTGGATTTTACTTACCCAATGTCTCGTGCTACTCCAGGTTCAATCACAGTTGCCTTCGCTCTTGTATAAGCATTCTATTAAGAAGAAACCTGACAGTGTATAGAGCTAAGGAAGATCCCATCACCAGCAAGTAATGATCCAACTATGGATAATATTGCCACCCCTTTGACAAAACAGTTTGATCGGTTTGTATGTTCATGTCACTCATACTCATACCTTCAATTGCACCTGCATCTGACTAAGAACGCCTCTTCAATTACGTAGTAGGTAAAGGTAAAGTCAGTTGGTGGTTCATTCACCGACGTTGCCTCGAGTACTGTGGCTTCCCAATTTGTGCGGTGCTCATCTTTGATTTGCAGCCCAGTAGAGCAAGGAAGGCCTTTGAAGACATGTCAAGTGATGGGGGCCAGCACACAGTCCTAATTCTTGTTACCTTGCACATAATTTCTTGTACTTCCTATGTTGGCTACACATACAAGAGGATTCTAGGTTGAGTTTAACCCCGGTGCTCTAACTAATGCGCTAACCTCGCCTATGTAGTGCGTGCAGCTATACAGAATGCCCCTGATAAGACAGAGAGCCCCTATTAACATAACTGAGGTACAACAATGAATCAGGGGGTTCTATGAACAATAACGATGATTCAGTGTGCAAGAGCTATACAAACGTTGCCAATGTGACACTCAAATGAAGAGGTGACAAATCAGAAGGCTATAAAATCACTTACAAAAGGATTCCCGAACATCGCCTTGTTACCACCGGAGGCTTTTCTCCCAAACAGGAAATACCATATAACTCCAAATATAGCAATTGTAGTTGCTGCACTAACAATGACATTCCTGTAAGGAGAAAAGAGAACTGAATCTAAGCAAAACCAAAAAATCACACCTACGCTCATTTCAGAACTGTTTCAAACGACTTCAAAGTGTCTAATGTCAGACGCTGGAGCCACAACCTATCTTTATCCCTAATCAAACGTTCCAATACAACAGATGCAATGAAGTAATAAAACAGAACTACTCACAGTGAGCAACCATCCAAAAGGATCAACCAACAGTGGTCTCTTCACGCAGGTAAATTGAATGATTTTAGGGGACTACTTGAAAGCGGTCTCTTAACACAAGTGGTTGTTAAGACAGTACTGTATACCGTACGGTAAAGGAAAAATAAAGGAATCAAATAAAAAGACAATAAGAGTGACTAATGACAAAGCAATGAAAGCAAGATCCCTCTTTAGGAGTTAAAGCATAGCCCTATTTACACAGGCACAACCAAGCCAGATTAAAACTGAGCCAGCTTCGATCCAGGCAACTAAGCCGGCTTCAATCCCGCTTAAACTAAACCACCTCTCGGAGCCAGCTCCGACCCGACTCAGTTGTTGTGTAAGCAGATTATGCTTTATAACTCATATTCTTACCTTGAATTACAACCTATCATGATATTTCTCAGTTTGCTTAATATTTCATTATTTTCTCCCATAATTAAGCAAAATTTGCTCATTTTCCCAAGTTTTTAAAACTTCAGTTGCATTGTGTGAGAAGTATTGTTAACGAAGTCGACCAAAGGAGCTTAGCATATCAAACCCCAGCAATCACAATAACAGACGACACTCGGGGAAATTAACACTTCACACACAACAGTCAAGGAACAGCTAGTTCGGTTATTATCCAACCTCGTTTTATATCCCTATTCTGGTTTGTAAGTGAAAGGAGAGATATTAATCAAGTTTGACTGTTATACACTTCAAATCATTGCCCTACAATGTGCCTCCATGACTTCCACACATTGAAAAACTAAACTTCATCAAGACAGCAATGCATACAGTGAACCCTATCTACAATGGTCACCATTGGGACCAGAGGAAAATGACTTTTATAGACAGGTGGCTTTTCTGTCCAGCTTGATTTCTATAGAAAGTGTCATTTTAGGATTACGAAGAGTGGCCTTTATACACAGGTGGCTGCTCTCCAGAGGTGGCTGCTAATACAGGTTTGACTGTGTATGGTTTTAACTGCCAATGATGTCTAGATAGACAAACTGTTGGCTTATTGGGTTACCCTCGCTGAATAAATGAACATTTTCATACACATTTTCAATATTTTCCTACTGTTTCCCTGAGTCACTGAGTGGTCCTGTCTGGCTATTTTTCTCTCTCGATTTCTAGTACATTGAAACGTGTCTAAAATATGGTCACCATTGGGACCTGAGGAAAATGACCTTATAGACAAGTCGCCTTTCTTTCCAGGTTGATTTCTATAAAAAGAGTTATTTTGGGGTTACGAAGAGTGGCCTTTATACAAAGGTGGCTGCTCTATAGAGCTGGCTGCTAATACAGGTTTGATTGTATTGACATTGTTGAATGACAAGTGGTGTAGTAGGACACCTTCATAATAGTCAGTGTAGTGTACTCACATTGTGTCACTGATGGGTTTGTATTTGACTGGTATGAAGTCGTGATCTGCTATTCCGAGTTCCTTTTGAGTAGCAACCATCTTATTCTCAAATGATTCTATACTTGATATTGTAAATGAGAAATGAGGTCCATATGCCTGAACCTAAAGACAAAGAGAAGAGTAACATTTATTTTGACATAATTCAATATCAAGTATCAGAAACTTTTCAGGAGCAGTAAAAAAGCAATGAGTGAAGACAGTTGACTCAATTACACAAAGGATTACTTTCTGGTTGACAGAACTAAAGCCAGGAGCGGCTGTCATTGGCACTCGCGTAACTAACTTGACTCGGTCATTAGAAGGGGCTACGGCACAGATTGTTGACAGACATTAACATTTATTACGTCAAACATGGCTCTAGTGCCTTTTAAGATAACCTAAATGTTAACCAGCACCTTGCGTAAATTTCACAGATAAATCGTATAAAGTATAATAAGTAAATTGTTATGTCAATAAGAGTAATAAGATTGCACTAAAATGATACAGATTCTTCGATGGCAATTTGCATGTTTTGCAAAAATGCATTTCAACAAACATTAAACGTGCATAGTTTTACATACATGTATGATAGGGAAATATATTTCACCCAACTTCATGGTAGACATCATATGAATCTTTTGATACATTGGGATATAATAAAATGGTGATGATCTATCGTTACAATTTATAAGTTTCTCGACATACATAAGAATAATTAAGACATTGATTTGACATAGCTAATGTAGGATGGTATTTCTGAACAATTGAGAATGTGATATCGGTCACTGGCTTCTTCACCACACTGCTTGCAGAAATAATCAGCGCCAGGAGTGTGGAAAATTGTAAAAGTACATAATAAACTATGAAATCCATGAACAGATAGACGGCTTATAAAGTTCCTGTTTGGCTGGTCTGCAGATTTCCAACCATCGCTCTTGAATACAGGGGCTTCAAGGTAACGTTCTTCTCTCAACATTTGTTTTTTAGAATTGCGCCGTGCTTGAACTTCCATAAGTTGGATGTCGTTTAGGGGGAACCGACGATGAAGATACATACATAGATACATCTACATTTATATTTCACAAATGTCTGTCTGTTTGTATGTGTTTCTGTTGTATGTATGGATACATGCATGTTTGTCCAAAACCCAGTGTATACTACTCATTAGCATGTACAGATATTTTAGCACAGGAAGACTACAAGGCTCTAGACTCTGGTTGTGCATGGTTTTCAGACAACATTGCATACCACAGTCTTTCAGGTTAACGTTGAATGATACAATTCGGTACAGAATCTAATGGAACAACTTCTGAAAAGGTTGTTTGATTTGAGTTATGCTTTGTAGAAAATTGATAAATTTATCGCCGTGGAATTGGCACCATAAATTAATGTTGCACTTGAATGGTCTGAAAGGGTCAAAATCAGTCTCTTGGGAGATGTGTCTGAGCTGAAAAGCAATGTGCAGCATGCAACTCCAGACGAAGCTGGGTAGCACCTCAGACTAGCTAGCACATATATACCGCTAAGAAAACACGGTCCACCAAGGTTCAAAATTACCTCCTTTCCATTGATAATTGCTCCAGGTTGAAGGAAGATGTACACTTTATCTCTGGATGATGACACATCCAATCGCATGACCTAATAATCAGAACAGAATACTCAGATTAAAAACTACAAATTGCCCAAGGTCTAAGTTGTAGTCACCACTCACAGAATTGATGGGGCACATCTACAAAACTAAAGCAATCCTCAAGAGGAAATATAGTACATTGACTCAGTTCAGTGGCTACCAGTTTTCCCTGTTAGTGCTTTTCCTAGGCTAATCACATTCTGTTTAAGATATAAGCCCATCATAATAAAGAGGTAACGCCGTCTGCCCATTTCTTTTTCTGGGGGAATGCCGTCCCCCACTATTTGTTTGGGTGGGAACGATGTCCCCCCACTATTTTTTCAGGGGAACGCGGTCCCTTCATTTCTTAAAAATCTTCCATTTTTAGTACAGATGATGAAAAGTTTTATTGCACCTATTGCCCGGTTATAACAAAAGTACCCTTTGCAAATACTACGTGTATAGCGTACCTACAACAAAGCCGCTTTTCTTCAAATGTTTAGTTTTCAAGTTCAGTTCGCAGAAATATGACCTGACGTCGCACTGGATCTATGGGTAGCCACATTGCAAACAATGGATTTAAAATTCAAGCCTGTGAAATCCAAAACAAGTTACGCTCTGTTCACTCCTGCGTATGCGAGCAATAGCTTCACCTTAGAAATTCACTCAGAGACGTTTTTGAAAGGCGATTATTCCAAAACGTTTCTAGGGGAGCATGCTTCCGGATCCCCGTACCAAGGGCCATTCAGGTATGGGTGGGCCTTTGCCCCTACACATTCTTCACTTTACAGTATATCCGTCCCCCCTCTTCTGTGATTTACAAAACATCACTGAGCGATGGATGTTTGGGAACCGCAGCCATTAGTCTTAATTAGCAGCTTACCCCCAAATATTTCAAACTATATCGATAACTTTTTTGGAAGAACATGTCCACCATTAGGGTACAAATGAAGACTGATTATTTCATTGTTTATCGGAATCTGTGATATCAGCTTGCTTTATTAACAATTAAGAACATTAACAGATCAAGCATTAGGTTGACAAAACTACCATTAAAATTAAAAACTACAAACAATACTCTCCAAAGTTCATGAAATCGTTTGCCTAATCACCCTTGAGCTTCCCCCTACCAGCACCACTTTGCATCAACATGTTACTTCTGTAAACCAAGAAAGAGTGGTCTGGATATGATCAGATCCAATGGAAACAATTGTAAATTGTTACATAACCAAGACAATAAATGTTTCGATATTATTATTGCTACATTGATTCTCTGATTGATTTAAGTATCTGGCTTCTTTGTAATTTAAACTGTTTATATCATAGACATTTGCGCTTCATCATTCGCTTTCCTTGCCGGAATGTAAACAGAGTAAGCTTGCAACGCATGCCTCTTCTTTTGTTTTCAATCAACTATCTAATGTTTCTAGGGGGTTAGAGGCTATAAAAACAACATGCAGAGAAGCTTTTATCAAACATATCTTACCATTTTGAATAAAAAACAATAAAAAACAAAAACAAACAAAACAGGTCTGATTAAAGGTCAGAATTAAAGCATTAGGAGCATGGAGAACTAATCTAAAGCAACAAGAACGGCAGTTATTTTAAGCGACACATACTTCTCCGGCTAAGAGCATCTCTCGGTAGAAAACAGTCCATGAGGTTTCTGGCACAGGATCTGTATTGCTAGTTAGGAAATAGAAGGCTCCAAGGATGATCAGTGGGATGAGCTGAGTCCACGAGAACTGGTTCTGATCTTCACCTGGGGATGACATTTGAAGAGAAAAGTAGGTCTGCAGCAACAACAACAGCTAGCAGAGAATTAATTTCAAGAGAAAACAGCTTATCCAATGATTATATACAAACAGCTACATCCTGAATACTATTTTGCTGATAGCTAACATAGAATTGCGACTCAGTAACATTGCTGAAGAGTTTACCACTGACCAATAGGGTCAGAAGGCCCAAAGCGGCCATTTTTGTTTATTGCGTTCTTCCCGTGGACAAGCATAACTTCTTTCTGCAAGTAATCGTTTGTATTAATCTGTCCACGCTGTTGTTATGTATTCATTAGTCCTAGACATTGATCTATTGTATCTGTTTAACTGTTCTAGGACTCCTTCATTGTTTATGTTTGATAAATATTGCTATACCATCATATCGAGGAGTGTATTTCTTCAATTGGGTTGTCGCTTGGTGAGGCCACAGTTACGGGACAAACTGACAATTACACAAAATGCTTACTACTAAAATGAAGGCTAACCAGGCTGTCCTTGCATTGCTTGTTTATGCTATCTTTCTTCCACTTGCGCTGCTTTTTGGATAATTGTTTTTGGCTGACGTCTGCTGTCCCTGTATTTACTGTTGTTTTACATTACGGTTGATATTTTTGTGGTTCTGTTTTAGTCCAGGAAGAGCAACATGTCCGAAAATAAGCTGATTTAACTTAAAAGGCCTTCGATGCACCGGTGTTTGCCAGAAGCGGAATACAACCGTAAAACCCTCACTCTTAGCTAGTGCCCGTCTGTCTCTGGAAGATGCCTAGTTGACTGGAGACACTGTCAAAGTCCTGCAAATTTGAAAGATGTCGATTACTCTACAGCTTGATTAGCAGCGTGCTGGCGGGGTGGTGTGCAGTCCCTCGTCACTCGTCAGTGCTAGTTCCACTTGAAATAGGACTGATGTCACAGCTGCGGCAGTCTAGCTGAGCTGCCCTCACATCCGAGGCTGATACTAGTTGCATTACATTATCTCACCTGGCTGCTCATTTCTTTGCTCATTATTGCGTTGGACAGATGACTTTGCTGTAAAAAGCGGCAGCAAAAATATCATAATCATAAGAAAGAAGTTACCAGTGGAATTACTAGGGTTAATACAAGGCAAATTGTCTATACCACCACATAGATATGATCCCGAGGAAAAATGTAGCTTCCTTATAAAAGCCACTTGCATACCCTGGCATGGCATGTTTAGTATTTTCCAGCTGTAGCACAATCTAGAGAGTCACACCAACAAACCTTAAGCATATAATTGATTGTGAGACTGGAATCTATAAGCAGGATGTAATTGTGTGGTGGAACAAATTTCACAACCAAGCATGGGTGATCTCTTTTTAATGTTGAATCTAGATATGGATATTTGCATGAATGGGGGTGGTAGTAAAATTCCCGCTTGCCAATTCGCAGAACAATTGTCATAAACAAGCCATGTGAAGGATATTGTTTCATGCAAACCGAATAAAATACACAAATAAATAATTTAAACAAATAAAACATTTCAAGTTGGTCCACAGTATTTAGTGGATCTGCATTAGTTAGCCTCATGTGAATGATGCAATTATTTGTTCAATCTTGATTTTAGAAATGTCATGGCCAAAACCCTGCAAACAATGCTAACTGGTTTCAAATGATTGCATGTAAAAGAAAATTCATTCTAAACAACACCTAAACTTTTAGCCGTCCACTACTCAATAAAATCCCGGTATGAGTGATTGGATAGCACAACATTTGCAATACTCACAGAAGTTTCTCCGAGGAATAACATTACCAAACCGTTTATTCCAAGGAAGCAAAAACACAGACTGATAAAATGCACTGAAAATCTTGGACACACTCTGGAAATAAATGGAAATGGATAATGTTCAGGTAGCAATAACGATGCTCACATAATTTTCTATGCATTGCCTAGGAGTAGGAATAGCGTTGGGTTTAGGAACAGCCTAAGGTTAGGGCCAGGGTTACATTTTTTAGGACTAGGGCTATCGTAAAAATAGAAGATTTGGCAGATTTCTGTATTTATGGATAGGGGTATCGTTTTGCAAAAAGCAGTTATTGTTTAGACATCAAGATAAATAGCATTTTGTTACAATGCCTAGTATGCCAACAACTTTTATATAGCCCAGCTGGAAAAGCACCCAAGTCATACAAATCATTCATCGTTTATCATCAGCAAAGTTTGAAACCCTGCCGCGTACAGTTTCATGAATTTCTTTCTTGGGTTTTTCATAATTTAACAGAGCCAGGTCAGCAGGAAACGTTCCCATTCAAACTTCAAGATAATCAGATCTATAGAAATATTATCGACATGGATATTTTTATGGTAACAGTAGCCTGAACTTTCTTCAGGAAGATAAACCTACGGACATCGATTGCGCAGGAGCGAAAAATCAGTTTGGCTCAAATAATTTGAAAAAAGGCTTCAGCCATTAACAACATTCCTTTGCCTCAACTTACTTGCAATGGAATTCCAAGTTGATGCTAGCAATTGCATGCCCTTTGTAGCTTGTTGGGATCATTTTCTGAGACAAATTTGAATCTTTTGAAGAAATTAATGAGAGGACTGTTGTTGCCGAGAAGCAAGATTTCGTTCAGCTTGGCCTAACGGACTCCCTCACGATCAGTGGTTAACAAAAGTGTGTTCCTGCATAGCTGCACGTTGTAAACAGAGTTTGAAATATTATTTCCTCCAATACTTAAGACGCTTGCTTTTCAAAATTTCAGAAATTTACTATAATTTTCCAACATAGTATTCAAGAACATTTGAAGGCATTTGTCATTGTCGATAATTGTAGACATAAAACAACATTATGTTGATCAACAATTGACATACATTGGAAATGTCAAACTTCAACATTATCCAGTGACTCTATGTAAACGCTTCCGCATGGAAAGGTAACCCCAACCACTGTATTACAGCGAAATGGTTCATACTATATTTCCTGAGAACGATATATAACACTACCGTCTATCGAGCATTGAAATCAGGCGTCAAACAATAGGCCTATAGAACTTTCGCTAAGTTTATTTTAAGCAAGAAACAACCTGCAATCCTCTGTGCATGGTTGGTTCGCGTGTGCACAATTGCTGCCTGTAAGTGTATCTTTTCGAAGAAAGATTCCGGTTTTTATTAGAATATCCACAAATTATTATGAATGCAAATAAGACAAGCCATCGAAAGATTGGACAAGATTGGCGGCAATGCGAACGCACAACGATGTACAGAACAATAACTTCCTTGAACATTGTTACCGCTACCGGAACCATATCCATGTCGAAATATATTACATCACTTATCACTCTGGGAGTAAAAGGGTAATCTATTAACTATAAACCCAGGATGTGTTTGACTCATATTTGGTCCTTTTGTTGTACTGGCACGTGGTTCTGATCAGTAGTGACTAAATGTCATTTACGGTTACGCTACTAGCTACCTGGTTAGGTTGACGAATAGGCCTACATTTCATGCAAGGGGGTCAAACGCTAGGCTATTGAGAATGCTAACAAAATGTGAGCAAGGAAGGTAACAATTTCGAAAATCATGTGGAGACTACTTACCCCATTTTCCAGACATGGAAAGACCTCGGAACGCTTTCTTGTGCTAATATTATGGTGCTTTGGATGTAAAGCGTAAGTCCTACGGTTCTGGCTGCACAGTAAGCCATAAACTTCTCTCCTTGTGAACAGTGGCAGTTGTAACTGTCTGTTACAAAGCTTTGTAGCGTTTGAAAGAATAAAACGCTGCATAATGAGGCATCTACTTCAATTGTCACAAATGTCACCTATTCAAATTACATATTTAGTTGTTGGATCCCATTAAAAGTTTCACGAGAACAGCTACACATGTTTACCTTCCAGCAAGCGACAACAAGTAGCAGCCGCCATTTTGACATTCTGCCTCTTACTCACGAGAGACAAAATCCGTCAGCAATACGCAGCTCAGAGAGGTGTCAGTGCTATCCACCCATCGCCCAGTTCAAGTACAGTAAGTGACACGGAATAGAAAACGTGCATTAAAAGTGTTGGAACAGTTACAATTAATGGCAGTAGGCCTACGTACTACAACAGGGAACGATGAGATGAATGGACACTTTTGACGTAGCTTTCCCTCGTAACCTAGCAACGAGCCCTAACGCTCATGGAGGTGCAGTACAGCGCGCCGCCTATTCAGCGTGATAGCTTACTACGAAACAATTTTGTTCCTACTTTTAATTCTTCTGTCGAAATTGACATCCTGTTAGTCATCTCGTATAGTATATATTTGAATAAAGTAGTGTACCCAGGTTACTCCCATACAAGTTCTGAAGCCAAAACAGGAACACTGAAGCATACATATATCTTGCTTATGAATACCAGGACCAGAAAACAATCGCTGCTTCGTTAGTTTATCATATTTTCTGAGTCTGCTCCATCCGACTCTAGCTTCAAGAATACTGCTGCAACAAGCTGTGCTAGAACGAGCTATCAAAAGAACTCAAAAGAACTTAATAGAATGGAAACATTGTATTCTGCTGTAAACCATAAGCCATGAGCCAAAAACACAAAACAAATTTACTATTTTCACTTATTTATTAATTTCGATGGGACATTTGGTAAATTTAAGGCACATATAGCCGAGGTATTAATAATTATGGGGAATTACAATCCGTTCGGTATTGTAATTGTAATTTATTGAAATCATTCTGAGGTTTACGCTATATTTCCATAGATTGCCCAAGTTTCTAGGAGATTATTTTGAAGAATTTAATCCCTTTCCACCAAAGTGAAAGAATACAAAATATGACAAATGTATTAGACTGAATGTGTGATACGTTCTAGCTCTCACGCAAATCTATAGGACATTTAAAAGCCAAATGAAAGCAATTGTTCTTAATTTGATGTCTATTTAACAACAAGACAAAACACACTTTGACAACGAGGTTAACACTTTGAACACTTCTCTAAGCCTCGTTTACAGCCCAATTTATGTGAGACACTGGAACACACGTGACCTGCACAGCTCTTGCCGCACGTGACGTCACAATAGCCTGATAGCTTCCGCCGTTCTTCGCTGAACTTCTGCTGCGACTGTTGTGATAATTCACGTGGATCGTTATTGAATTGATTTTGACTTCATTCTGTCATTGAAACATGCCGTTCCCAAGACGATTATTGTCATGGAGACGGAGACGCAATAGACGTCGTCCAATAGGCTCATTCTTTGCGCGCCTGCGCAGTTTCTTCGCTGGTCTCCGATCAAAGTGCGTTGGTTGTCTGCTTTGTTCATTCTCGAGCAACATAGTACACCCAATGGACGCTGATTGGGACGATGACGACGATTGCCATTCAGAGTTGCTCTTCTCCAGTCCAAGCTCCTTCCAAGAAAGCGACGGAAGCCAGAAATGGATTGGGCTCAATTCGAATAGCAGATCGTCGTTTCCCAGCATCACGAGCGGATCGTCCCAACTAAAGAAGAACACCCTTGAGCTGATCAGCTATGCCATGGCAACGGGGGCAATTGAAGGCATCAGATCAGAAGAAATGGAAGATTTGGCAGAGATGCTTCTCATTCAAGATGCAGAAAACGCCACACCCGCTCCTTCTTCTGTTGATGAGAATGAGAAACAATTGAACGTTGACGATTGGCTCAATTCAGATGCGTTGTCATGGCAAGATAGCATTCGCAGTTTGTACTCTGCATTTGAGGCAAATGGCAATGGTATGGATGCCAAAGCTGACATGTTCACGCATTTCTACAACGGCGATGCCAGCAAACCAGTCTCAGGGCAGCACATGAAAGCATTTGCATTCCAGATGTTCTTCATCAACGAAGCAGAGCGCGTGGTATGTGATTTCAGTCACATGCGAGACGAGAGAGACGCCATTCCTAGCAGAAACGTCTTCCAAGTGAGCTCACATAAAATAATCATGTTGTTTCTTTTTTATTTATATTAATATTGTATTTCTAATAAACTGATTTGATTATCTCATAGCAAATCCAGTGGACATACAACGAGGACATCAACCTCATCTTCATGACTCAACCTCCCTCTCCTGGAGCAAGCAGCGATTGAAAGTGTTACTCATCCGCTTACCAGTTGATTAGATGGAATAGCAGCAAATGGATTAGAGAGGCATAGATAGACGATAAACGATGAATAGAGAGCAGGGACGCTCAACGAGATTGCGCTGGTGCATTCTCCTAGTAGCTAGTATTATGTACAGCCTTCACATCCATGTGGTGCAAATGGCTCACTCCCATTGGAGATCCAAGTCACATGGCTATATTTTAAACAGTTTTTCTGCCTGTATGAACATTGTAGATTGTGCTTGAAGCTGGTGATTTTTGAGACAAGAAATTCCTTAATTCGAATTCGAAATTTACGGATTGAAAAGTTGTATATGAAATATACTCAACTAAATGCCAATTATAGCCTGCCATTGATGTCGTGAAGAAAATTGTATAGCTGTATGCTTCGTGAATATTGTTTTTATCCAACCTTCATTTCTGAGTATAATTCTGATTTTTAAGAGGGCTGCAACGTCATCATCCAAGCTAGAACTAATTCAATTTTGAATAAGAATGAAAGATGGCGCTTGAGATTGGGGATGGGAATGACTTTCATCTTTAGGAGTTTGGCAAAAATAGTCAATAATCTGTACAGCGCGTGTTCCGAATGACGTATTAAATTACAATTTCATGTATTTACAATTATACAGGATATGGTGCTGTACGCAAAACAGAATCTCTGATAAGGAGCACAGTTCGAATTGCTTCTTTGCTTCTACATAGCCTCTCTAACTCCCTATATGCCGGGGGAGGGTACTGCAGCCGAATGCGTGCGGGGTGCAGTAAGAGATAGATGTTCATATATTTGCCAATTACTTTCTACAAGTGTGTTGCAAACATCTTTTAAAGCATACAATAGCAACAGCGTGTGTTTTATACAATAATTATATATAGCATGGTAGTAATGCAACAGTATTAATCAAGTCAAGTATCTTCCTTTAAGATTTCGATCAATGAAGTTTCCAATTTTATCAAGTATGTTGGCATTGACATCCAAAAAAACCTTAATCAATGTTTGTAAATTAACTGCCCCAATCCTGTGATCTTCTAACAGTTTTTCTTTCAAATATCTTCTTTCTTCTGTATTGTTTTACAAATAAACAATAAATGCTCTTCATCATCGATAGATGAATCATTACAAAATTTACAAGCACGCTGTTCTCTTAGTTCACCAACGTAGCGTCCAGTCTGTTTTCGTAAATTGTGAGACCCTATTCGAAGTCATGTTGTACCAGTGCGAGATGAGAGATTGGTGATTAAACGATAATGTTGAAGTTGGTAGTCAACTATAGTCATCACATGCAAATTTACTTAGGAATTGCAATTGTCCAGTGCAGTCGCTGCCATACAGCTTTCTCCCACCAACACAATCGAGATATAGATTCTCCAGCCTGTTTCGAATCTTTTTTAAAATGCTTTTTTGATTTTGTGTCGATCAAATTTTTGCGAGGATTGTGTAAAAGACCAGACAGACCTGTTTCGTCCAGGATGGACCTCAATTTTGTTAACCAAGTACTGTAATGTTTATGTTGTAATATATTTAAATCATTGTAAGCACGGTATAATAAACTATCATAGGGTGAGGTAGCATTTTTCATCCATAGTTTAACAATATTTATTTTTCTATCTATACCAATAGGATAAATACCTAATTCGTGTCGAACACCTATGTTGTTTGATTTTCGGTGTACAGATAGAATGTTCTTTAAGCATTTTCATTGGATGTTTTCACCGTGGTTTTTAAAATCATCCGACACTGAATCTCCCGATATGGAACATGCATATAATAAAGTTGGTTTAACGATTGTTTTAAATATCTCTAGTTGTGCTTTCACAGATTTAGTCGAGGAAAGATGGAAGGGTGATGTTGTAAAATGCCAAACCTTTTCTGCTTATTTACAAAGAGCATTTATTCCAAGAGTCTGTGTCCCATTTTTAGAAAATGTACAATCAAGGTATTTATAATTATCGGTGCATTTGATTGGTATTCCATTGATATTAAATATTTCATTCTGAGCAGATGTTGATGTTGTGCGTTGAAAAACGATGGACTGAGTTTTATCCTTGTTGCGGATGGATAGTTTCCATTCATTGCAGTAACCACTTACTCTGTCAATGCAAGTCTGAAGACCTGACTTACTGTTCGATAAGAGAACAATGTCATCTGCAAAAAGTAGCGTATTAAGTTGTTTGTGTCCAAGGGAAACAGGATGTGTTTCTGTGCATGTTAGATTGGTCACAATGTCATTAATAA
>OFHS01002478.1:0-20876 GCA_900245855.1 Calvadosia cruxmelitensis | reverse complement strand
ATTATTATTATTATTATTATTATGTTCAGATAAATTGTTCCATTTTCGAATAACTCTGTTAAAGAAAAAGGAATGTCTCTTGTTGCTTTTAGCAGTATCTACGTGGATTTTCAATTTATGTCCTCGAGTTTTCAGGTTTAAAATAGTCATGCACAACCAATTGCTTTGATGAAGAATACCGGTAGGTCATCTGGAGAACCAGAAAGCTTTGCAGGTAAGTGTTTGATTACGCACAGAACATCATCCTAGAGAAACTGAACATAATATCTACACCATTCTGTCTGCATGTGCATCGTGCAGAGGACAGTCCGTCTTACAGCCGCAGTGGAACATCTGGAGCAGTTCTTTCGGAGCTGGAGCGAGATCTGTTGTGGCAGCCAGTATCATCGCACCATTTTGTAAGTGGCAACCCCAATCAACAGCACGAACCTCCTCTTCAAACTCTCTTGAAACGCGGACCTGGTAATAAAACCGCAGGCTATGCTACTTGGTCTATGCAGATGAGGATGAGAGAATAGAGCTTGGATAGAGGTTGTCGAGTGGGACACTTTCTAGACGAGAAAAAGGCTACGAATCATTGAGTATGTGGTTTGACCATATACTGACAGATCACGTACGTAAAGTGCTCCATTTCTTCCTTTTACTTCATTGTCCTTACGGAATTTTCATCGGCATAGAATGCGGGCTAAACTGTATTCCAGTTGGTTTGATTAGAAGGAAATGGATTCACCACGTTTATAAAAGGGGAAGTAAGCAGTACCATTTATTCACATGTTGATGGATCGGAGAATGAAACGATTTTCAACCCGGTCCCTTGTCACCGGCAATAGCAACAATCACTAGAAGTTCTATAATTGGCTTAGGGCTTCTTTTGTTGTGAAGATCAACCAATGATCTATGACTCCAAAAACCAGATACGAAGCTCATTCTGCACATCTCTATCCTCTTGCAAAAATTTAAGAGCTTAATTTGAATTTTATTCCTGCACTATGTTTTAAGTACCGATGCGGCAACAGGAGATTAGGCCAACAACCACAGCGTAGGTAAACACATAACTACCAATTGTATTTGTTTATTTGTATTCGAATTTAACAAGTGAACCCTGTCTTTTCTACCAGTAACCAGCTAAGGTATCTTGACCTCACAGCGTCTTAGAGGAAACTACAGGTAGACCAAGTCATTTATTGTACCACACTTGTCGCTCCTTACTGTACACAGTACACAACAGGTAAGAACAACGCGCATAAAATCGTGCCAGTGATGTTATCAAGAACTGCATTAGTTGTATCTTAAGTAAATTTAAACGACGTTGTGCTGCGTCACTGGACCAATAAGCCTGGACATATGTAACTAATGACAGCGCAGTGTGTATTGTGAATGTAAAGGTGTTTAGTTGTGATGTGAGTTCGAAAACACCTTTTCTCGTACTGAATACTGTTTCAAATAGTTCAGTAAATCTATTACAAGAATCCTTTCCACGCTGCAAGCAAGAAATATGCTCTAGCAAATCTGAATGTATATATGCATATGTGTTTATTTGAACTCGTGACTGGCAAACAGAGAAAAGAAAATATTCCATTTGATTAAAAGCCGAAGTAAAATTGTAAACAAAATATAACGAAAGAGCATCTAATATACAATACCTTGAAACTTGAATCTATTAAGTACAAACTGCTTTTGAATTTTGAATCGATTTGGCCATCTCGAATGCTTAAATGGATTAGTTGTTTTCAATGTTTTTCCTGAGACGTAAGTAGTGTTGAGAATGTTGATACTTGAAACAAAATGCAAATTCTATTGTAGAAAATGCCTTTGCCGTGTTTACAGACACCACACACTAAAAAGATATATGGACAGGAACTTCTTCTTTCGTCCACAGTTAAACTTGGTAATTGCAGTATTGAATCCGAGCCTTATTAAGCTTAGTCAAACAGGGAATTTTCTATTCCTAACTATAAATTTAATCTGTGATTATCCATTATTTTGATATTTACAGGCAATCTCTCGCGTATCAGAATGAAGAAGTTGAAAATCTTCTTATGTCTTGTTGTACTGTTGTTGGCCTCGCTTTCGGAATGCAATGGAAGGAAACATGGAAGGAAATCAAGCAGGAAAGCAGCTGTGAATACGAATGGCGACGAACCGGTAACAGATCCTCTCGGACCGATTCTTAACCAAATCAATAGAGAAGAAGAAATGAAGAGGATCAGCGAGAGAATTTTCGAAGACGCAAATGACACAAACGCTGTTACTCGTGATCGGGTGCAGCTTGATCGTCGTTTGAACAGCGCATACAAAACCATCAAGAAAATCATGGTACACTCCCTGCTGATTTCAGGTGCAACAGTCTTGAATTTGCCTGCCGGTCATGTTCTTGGTATATTTCTTGCGTTAATAGACACATCAGTCAGAGAAAATAAACAATCTATCTGGGATCAGATCAGGGCAAACGTGGATGCAAAGATCGGCCAAGCCATCACACGATTTCATTTCGACGATGCCAAAAAAGCTTTCTACAAATATGATACGTGGGCAAATAGGAGCCAGGGCGAGATCAGCAAAAAAGACCTGCTGGAATTGCTTGTCGATAAGTACAACATGCTTCCATTCAAATACAGAGAGCTCACTTACAGTAAGGAGCTAGCCACCCTTTTGCCAGCTTGGACGCTATACATGGTAACTAACTATTTGGACGTCATATCTCGACCCGAGGAAGTCAAACTAAAGAAATGTGCTTTGGCATTGGATTTGAACATATTGAGAGGAGACGTCGTGAAATCTGCAAAGTCTCTCTGCAAGAAGCGATACATGAGACTGACCGGAGTTGGTGGATGGAAGTACGACAGACCGGACTGGTGCAAGGGAGTGTACTGTTACTTCATGTATCATTTGAAGTATCTGGACGGTTACGACAGTAGACATTATGAAGGACTTCTTTCTGATGTGACACACATTTGGCGGAATATGGCGAGAGAAATGGCTGATTATGCAATGGAAAAGTTAGTTACGCCAATCAACAAATTTTTCCAGTCGAGCATCTGCGGGGAAGACTGTATGCATATCTGCCCAAAGAACATCACAAAGTCAGAAATTTATTTCGAATATCCAACAGGTTGCTATGGTAACATTGAAACCAAGTCAAAAGATTTTTGCACACTTCCCTGTCATAAGTATTCTGAAAAATACCTGTGGTGCCCGTACTACAAAGGTAGATCGTATTACGATTACAAAGGCGACAACAACAAGATTGGAAGTAATTGGGAAGAATGCAAGCAGGCAAATTGGACAGTCTGTATGCCATTGAATTGATCAAACCCAAGAGAGCGCGAAACAAAGAGAACAATGAGTAAAAGCGGTAGAACACTAAAGTCTATTTACTTGCAGCGGTCATAACAATTACAGAATTAACAGTATGAGCCCCATAGGCCACTGAAATGAAGTAACTTACTGACAATCCAAAAAGATCACTTGCTATCGTATGTAATCAACTAATCATTCTTCAGTTGAATTCGGTTAAACAGATTCCAGTTTAGGATATCCTTTAAAATTTACTTCAGCTTGTCTGTCATAGCCACCTCTATAAAGCTGGTCCATGCAGTTTACCAAATAGCACACATCGTGATTTCTATAAGGATAAGTATCAGTATTATTATTCTAAGTAAACATGATAGGAAGTTGAGTTAATTTCCATTGGTAAAGGAAAAGTGATATACTGTACATAGTGAGAAGTACCACTTTAGCATATTTAACTAAAATGACCTAAGAATGCAGTACTACTGTTACAATTCCAGGTTAAAATGCGTTTAAGGAATCTCACAACAATCGTTTCTTTTGAAATTTCGTATACTTCCTTAATATATCAATATTGATGCCCTTAAGTTTGTTTAACTTCCACTCCTCCATAAAAGTGAGACTGTAAAATAGTCAGCTAGCTTGAATCTTGCTGATACAGTGAAACCTGTCTATAACGGTCACCTCTGGGAACTGAAGAAAATGACATTTATGGACAGGTGGCCTTTCTGTCCTGGTTGATTCCTACAGAGAGTGTCATATTTGGGATATGAAGAGTGGCCTTTGTACACAGGTGGCTACTCTATAGAGGTGTCCGCTAATACAGGGTTGACTGTATTAGAGACAACTACCGGAGCATCAACAGAGAAGAAAAATTGAGCTATTTAGTTCACCGGAGCATCAACAGAAGAAGAAGCAACGTTTCTCAGTCAGCTCATTATGAAATCTTCATTCATGAAAGTTTAATTTGGAAACCATCGAAACATCAGGGAAACAAGCTTAAGATCCTTTTCAGGAAACCGGGAACGTCCTTAAAATGTATCATAAAACCATGGCATAGTTTAGTAAAGCAATATGATCTCATTAATCACTGGGAAACATCAACATTTTGAATTTCTAATCTGATAATCGGACATGCAAGACAGATAGGATGTAAACTATATACATAGAATAATTTTTTACATGGAAACATGTAGTTGATAATTTCAGCCAGTTTTTGTATTTATAGTTTAAAATATTGTTTATTGCTAAGTTTTCATATAGTATAACTGTAAATGTCAATCACTACTATACAATAAATCATGTCAATAAAATCTAATTTGATAGCATGCTCTATGACCTTAAATAGTTATATTATAGTTGTTACTAAAATGTAGAAGGAATCAGCAAGAACTGACTGAATCTATAAGTTCCACGACCACCTGCAAAATGAAATTGAAGAACTCGAGACGATCTTATCAGCTGTGGATTTGAGCTTTCGCGGGGAAACATAGGACGGCATCTCTGCTGGCGACAATGTTTTCGTGTTTTCGATAGCAGAAATTATTGAGCCAAACCATAGAATTCTATAGCTCGCTGTCTTGTTTCAAGAGTAAACAACAGGTCTTCCATTCATTCGAAGTCAAATATCATTAACAAGATCATTTATCGCATTGTAAAATCTTGTTGTTTGTTCTCTGCTTAAAGCCTTCAATTCATCAGATAACCTATATATTGCCCGATGTTCATCGATAAGGGAAAAGAGATGCTGTATTGCTATGGACAGGTGTTTGCTATACATTCCAGTAGCGTGTATTTAGCATGGTGCAAAGTTGAGGCTGCAGTTACAGAGTAATCTATACACGACAGGAAATTGTAAAGCAACAACAGGTAACTTTTACCGTGACTACGACGTCAATAATGGCGTATACGAATAATTTATGTTGGACAGCAATGAGTATGCCAGCACAACAAAGTAGCAACAATAATAATCGTATTATCGTCAGCTTCAGTATGCTAATTTATGCAATAGTTTTCACTATAAGTGCTTTGCTACGTCATGTACGACGTATCATCGTTTCTATCTGTGTTCCATGCATGAGAGACTGCATAGATGCAAGTTCGAAACGCATCTCAGTCAGATCAATCCCATCGGTCTCGATGGTAGACAAAAGCACGATCAATATGTCCCTCTCTATTCTGTCCTCTGAAAGATGATGTTGCTCAATAGGAGACTTATCTTTGCCTCAAAAGAAACAGATGCAGGGCGTTAGGGCAATTAGCACAATCAAGTTTAACCCAATATTTATTCTGTTAATGAACTGCATATTACAAGCATCTACTTCATATGTACTCATTGGGTAGGCAAATTAACTGTGTTCCGAAGGACATACACGCTTGCATGATAATTTCCTTGGAAATCAGACAATATCCCTCTGATTTCAATAATAACTAAATTGTTTCAACCTATATTTATCATTTCTCAGTGAAATTTAACGAGAGTACAGACACAACCAATCTGATATATACTATTCTTTCATTTGAAAGGAAAATCCAATGATTGAAAAACGGTCTCTAAATGCCAGCATTGAAACAGTATGTTCTGGACAAGAATTTGCTCTTAAGGCTTGAGCTTTCTTAAAGACTTGTTTTCCGAAAAATATTGAATTTTTCATATAGTTTGCTCGGTAATTTTCTGCTTGAATCGTCTACAAGTACTTTTTAAAATAGCATTCATAGAAAGGAGAATTTTTATCTTAAAGTAAGAACCGCATTTTTTGCTATATAATGTGGACTGGGAAGTCATTATAATCGAGATTTCGCTATTAATATTGCATCGTTTTACTTTATTGCAGGGTTCAAATTTCTCTCCAAAAGGTCGTTTGAATGGCTATACACGTTTTGCTGTGGCTTCCATTTATTCCATACCTGATAACTCAAAACATTACGACAACGTCAACCCCAGTATTGGGAACGGAAGTGCTTCCTATCGACGGTAAGTTATCCTGCAATTATATATATAAATCTATTTAAACATCTCTCCCAGAGTCTTCACTCTTTAAGAGGTCATCTATACCGGATGCAAATTACTGAAATGTGCAAAACTTTTGTGGCCTTAGAAATTCTTCTCTCGAAGTTTTGTAAAACATATCTCTCTTTGCAGTCTGATCGTCCAAAGGCGTAGTATTTATCATTTTGAATCCCGCTTGTCAGTATTTGATATTTTGTCGTACTGTTAATGCGTGTAATTCATGACCAGGTTGTAGATCTATCATCATATTTTAAGTACTGCATTTTGTACCTAATACTTGGTGCTGTAGCCTGGTACCGAGTCCTGGTTCACGTCCACGTGTCCGTGTCCAGGGCTAGGGATTCGAATACAATATGACCGAATGACAACATGTCTCTTGCTTTTTCTCCTGACCCTCGACCATCACACTTGCCTCTATCAAACTTTGTTGAAACAAATAAACAAACAAACAAACAAACAAATTAAACTGGCAAGTGCCGAATGCTGGCATAGTTTCCTCGCAGATGGGCTAAGGAAATACGTTGAGTACACAGTTCAACTTCTTTTCATTGGTAAGATAACATGAACAATGTTTGGCTAAAAATATGAATTAATTCTTCGCTGATGTTCTCCAAGTATCAAACGTTAATATCCTACTCGGAATAAAATAAAATATTCGAGCTTAACAAATTTAGAATCTTCAGTGTTGTGCTTGAAGAAGCAGCTGATCCTGCTTCGATGGCAGATTATATATATGAAATGATGCTATATTTTATTGTAATTACAGGTTGTCAGTTCAATGGAAAAAATATTTCACATGACGAGTCATTCAAAGTTGGAACAGAATACAGACCGGTGTGCGTCGAGTGTTTCTGTTTCTTAGGAAGCATCAATTGCTTTGCAGAGTATGAAAAAGACTATTCTGTGAATGTGGATTTCTGCATCGGTAACTGCGATGGACTTATCAAAAGAATGGAAATCGGTAAATGAGCATAAAATGTAATAATTTCTTTTCCCACTATATGTTACACTCCAGGAACTAAGTGTACAAGAATGTTGCTCTTACATTTAACTTATATAGTGCACTATCGGTACCGTTGAGATCCTTTTCTCAACATATCGTCGATATAACAATGGCAAATGTGCAGAAAAGTTTCTCAAGGGATACCAGGGTATGTTAAAGAATTAGAATATTTGTATAGTTTTAGCGCTCTATAAATTCTTGTATTATTATTATGTATTATTAAAAAGAATAATACCCATAGTTATTCACTGGACTTTGGCATTCCATTGCATTCGTTCAAGTTAGCTTATAGTCATTTCGTGGGCAATAGAATCCCCCTTAAGAACACCAACTCGCAATGCTGTGAATGCTAAATGTGCAAGTTAGGTGTCTCGTAATCCTTATATAGGCAATACATTCTATTTTATAGCTGTGAAACGTATATGAATACCTTTCGTTTATATTGATTTATTAACTCTTTAGCGGATGCCCTTATGCAAATCGTCTATTGCCAGACAATCAAAAGAACAGAATTCTGAACAAATAGTGCCAAGTAATGCTTAATGTATAGTGTCACAGTTCGGAAAACTAGCTAATCCTTTCATTCTACTTCAAACCTTAGTTGCGTATCTCCACACCCTAAACATGAAACTGCTTGTGCTCGAATGTTCCTCAAGTTAGGCGCATTTCAGTTATCAATATTCTAAAGCTGCTTTCATTTTATTATCGCTTTTATGTTATAATCTAAGCTGTCCCATCCATTACTGAAATCGCTCCGTACAGTTGAACCAGGCTTTGTGCAGCAGATGATCTCTTGAGGTTGTCACGTAATTCTTGAACCACACACCCAGTGCTTCATCGCTTTGCAGCAGGTTCAAGCAGACGCAGTTGACTGCCTTTCATCTATCACAAGCTAGTGTTCTACCGCCAGCACTGAACAGGCGCAACCGAGCAAGAGTATGTCCATGACAAACTATAGAGACGGACATTGAGGCAGCCAATTGTTAATTGATCAATACATTTCATGGATTCAAGTTCTAGTTGCCCGATGCACTAGCAAAGACACGTTGTCTGTACTTTTTGTAATTGCATCTCTTTTGCCAAACTCCATCAATACCCTTATCATTTTATTTTTTAAAAGTTTGTCGAAATCCTCAAACGTTTCCTTGTCATTCATTGACCCGAAATGCCACGTGGATGCAGGATGGCTGCCGTTACACGTGTGGAGAATATGGGCTTGGATCTATTTTCATCGATCCACCATGGTGCCAAAGACTGCTGCCGGGAACAAGATTCTGTGCGTCGCAATGCCCAGGTGAGCACGGTACGAGAACGAAATGTAAGAATCGATGCCAGTAAGTAAACAATAAATTAAGGTTCCAGAAGGGTTCTTATTTTCTGCGAATATTTAGAGCTGGCACATTTATACAGATGTATAGTACCGTTGGCAGTCATAGCATATCTCTTCTTGACTCAGCAATGGCAAATGTACAAGAGTGGATTAAAATGAACAAATGACTCCACATAATTGAATCTCACAGTTTTATCGAATTGAATGAATGCTCCATCGATATGACATGAATTTCGGGAGAATTACAACACTAGTAATTATGTATCTAAATGAGATTCGATTAGGCAAAATCTGATTATTTGATGTGCAGAATTAATTCAGCAGTGTCATATCAATTGAACCCTTTTCTTGGAATATGATGCACTCCAATGTAAACTGGGGCTAAAGTTTGGGCATGCAGAGATTTCTCTCCATGTTAAAAGCGTGCTGCTATGCAGCTAGCGAAATATAAACTACGAGAACTTATTACAGTTCATAATCATTTATAGTGTTTCAAATTTGTATTATTTGCAACTTCTAATTATAATTATATAGTAAATGTAATATGCCAATGCAGCAAAAAGGAGATCATAAATTATATTTGGCCTAGAAAAACACTTTAATTACCATAGTTGTAACCTGTCTCATCGTTATGTTTTATTGTGTTCATGATAGCAATGGTTTAAGATGGAACATTACATACACAAAGAGTTTTGCTGTTGCTAACGGCACTCGTGATAATTTGTCTACCGCTCTTAGCAATGCACACATATCGACATATCTACAGATGTCGTTAATAGAAAATATGCTGAAGACAGTTTTTTATGCTGCTTCATGTTGTATTCAAGCCAATCATCATTCAAGTATGCACAGCAGAACTCGGTAAATATCATATCTGCCGTCACTGCGACAGTGCTTCGTGTGATATTACTCTCAATAACAGTTATACAACTTTGCAGTTTTATATAGTTTTTTGTGATGCAAGCTCGGTTATTCTCAGCCGCACTATTTTTACATCACTTTGTTGGTTATTTGACCGGAAACAGCTGTTAAATCTCCATACTAAGTTACCTCTAGGCAGATATAATTTCAATGCTATACTCTGACTATCATCCTTGTCTTTAGATAAAGAGAAAGCGTTGATTGCATACGGTGACTTCTTCCAGTTGTGCAAATACAAAGAACAGATTGTTTATAAGCACGAACTCTGTGATGGATTGTATCAATGTGAAGATCATTCAGACGAAGAAAACTGCACCGAGGGTAAGAAACACTTTCAGATCTTATACACAGGGACGCTTGAAAAATGTGATGTGACTAAAAATAGAATTTCCGCTTTTTGCTGTATTCCACGAGGTCTTCAGGAAAGAACTGTAAAAGTGTGAGTCTATAGCTGCTCACATGTGTGCCTGCGATTTACTCACGCAAGTCTACATTCCCGCCACCCAGCAGACTCGTATACATTCATTGATCTTTATCTGAAGGATTTTTAACGCCCAACTACACAATAGATTAATTGGACGCGAGCTGCGATTTTGCAACTGAAAAAGCTAAATCGTAATTTAATGGATTTTCCCGAATATAGTATGAAACGCACACATATATGTAAACACAGAACAATAAACCAGAGCTCCTCTTTGCGAGTTCAAGTTCGTCAGATTACTCTCTCCCTATAGACACATCTCCAAAGACGATTGAGGACGGGCATGTAATTTTTAGATTTTATTGAATGGTCAAAACTGAACACTAAAAGTAGAATACGATTCCATTTTGTTTCTGTTCGGTCAATTGTTTGGGATAAACATTGCAATCATTTTTGCTCTTCAACGAACAGAAGATGAGAATGTGACAAACCAAGCGAGCGTACTGTCAACTTGCAACTCGCTCATGTCTGGGGATGGTACGGCCGGTCTTCAAGCTTGTTTTCTTGAGCTATTTTATGTGTCGACCATACCCAGTTAAATTTAGTGTTTCGCCAGCAAAAATATTTTATTGATATCAGTAATCATCTGTTGTCTCTTAGTCTACTGTCCAGCCGTAACTGGTTGGGTTGGAGACGTAGATGTGGTTTGGGCTGCAACCAAAGTAGAGACAATTGCCAGCGTGAATTGTTCCATGGTCAAAAGCAACTGGAAAGGTAAGCAATATTGCTGTAGATGATGTATCACACTAGGAGTTATATTTTCAGATACTTTCGTCTTCATTCGATTCTGTTTTATGTATAACAAATGCACCAAGGAACTGTACTATTAGCATGGCAAGTCTTTCATATTAAGACATATATAAAAATACTGTTTATTATTCATTCAGATACTGCGCATGCAAATATTTTTTTCACAACTTCCTATGCAAGCTACATCCTAACTTCAACTGTGTACTGACTTTCTTGCTGATTATTCTCGTCACAATTCAGGTGACATAACGAGGCCCTGTCATGATGGCAGCATAGTCGGCTTCAAATCAAATTGGTCGGCGGTCGATGATTGTCATTGCACTCCAGTATCTCCTTCAGAATTTCAAATAAACGTAAGGATTTTATTGCCAATATCAGATTCAACAAAGGGTCTAAATTATAATAATAGCAGATGTAGCAGCTATACATTTAATATATGTGGTACAATGCAATAGCTATTGTTTCCTTTTGAGAGCAAAACTTCTCATCTCAAGAAATATATTTTGAACTTATAGACCTATACTTTTTTACATTGTAGTTTACAAAATACTATGCGAAAAATGCAGAATACTATAATAGTTAACTGCAAGACCTGTAATAATTGAAAAAAAATAAAATAATAATAATTATTAAAAAATAGTAATAATAATTGAAATAATAATAATAAAAATTAGAATAATACTTGAAATAAAATTATTTCCTGACAAGGACAAACACATTTTAAGAGCGATAATGCTAAAAGTAATTACATTTCTTGACAAGGACAAACATTTTAAATGTAGTTCTTATTCCAAGAGATAAATTGTCAATTCTAGTAATTTAAAAGTAATACTTGTGCACAAATTATTATCACATATACGAATAAATCCATTGTACTTCGTAATGTACTCATATTATTATATTATGTTGATCAAGTTGATACGTTTAAAAAAAGAAACATATTCCTGTCTAGATCAGGTGTTTCCCGTCAGTGCATGGGATCGTGTCTGTTGGACACTTCTTGATGGTCTGACAGATGAACATAAGTAATTGAAATAGATTGATAATCAGAGTTTGATATTTTCTTTCAGATAAATCTACCTCCTAACGTGACACACTTGTTAGAAGTGACAAGGAAAGTGATGAACATGAGCGACGCGTCAATGTACAGCCATATGTACACTGACCACGTCGATCGTTTAGTGACGTATTTCAACGAAAGCGAAGCAACGTTTAATCAAGCTCAGAAATTTATTATGGTAATCGCACTATAGTATTTATATTGATGTTCAAACAGTTCTTTTAGATTTAGTTTTGCCAAATTTGTAATAGAAGTAAATGATATTAGAGCTTGCAAGTGGTTTTGAATACCAACATTATCAGTAAATCCATTTTTGTGAATTTTTTGCACAATATGCTCATCACATTTTCATTGCAAACTTGCGCACAAGAGATTGGCTTCTGCATATTCAAAAATAAATTTGTCGGATCACCTAGTTATTAGTATTTTCAGTAACATACAGTATTAATGTATTATTACTACGGTACCAGAGCAGCAATCGCAGTATTAAACTTCGGTAGTTGATTAAATCTCGTTTCAGGACATGAAATACGTCCTTACTGCTCCAGAGTACTGCCAAACTGCAAATTCAGAGGTGATATTCCGTAGTTGCTAATTGAGTGATATTCCATAGTCGCAAATTGTATTTAATAAATCAATTTCATATCAATTCCATGTTATGATCTTAACAATGCCTGGTGGGCGACAGGATACCAAGTAAATGTGTTGCTATGACAATGGTATAAGAAATATGATGCCATACAAAGATATAATTCATTAATAAACGAGAATATGTAATGTGAGAATACTCTGAAGTATAGAAGTCGACATTCAGTTTGATTTTCGAATATTATTGTTCACAAAGCACGTCTATTGAAGGACATTGTATGCAATATTGACTTAATACAAAGTTACCTGTTAGTGAGACTCAAGCTGAAAAACACAGTTTTACTGCTAACAGAAATTGTGATTTGTATTTAAGGCGGAGCGAAGAAGACTATGGAATCGTCTTGACTCGTTTGGGAGGAAGTTTAATATTACCATTTTAACATATAAGGAATGGTAAGAGCAGATGTTTGTTTATTTGTTTATTTATTTGTTATATGCTACTAAGCTAAACACAACTATTTTTATTCTCTTTTCTCTGATCAAGTATTACTTGCTAATTTTTTTTAGGCTCAAAAATATAATAGACGATGAAAGAAAAGTTGTATTAAAATATTGCTCTCAATTCTTCTATGTTACATATAAGATGTTTATACACGATTTATAGTGGCTACAATGTAAATTTTAAAGAAATATGACTAGCTTGCAACAGATGTATGAATAATATAGAAGTAATAGAACGTGCTGATTGATGGGAAATGTTTTGCGATGCTTAGATGTCAAACCATTTTTTACTTTAACAGAAACGGCATTACCCAAGGACAATTCTTGTGAATTTCAACATTTTGTACGCTTTAATCATATTTGAACACTTGCTACTTATATAATTTCTAATTATTTATAGGGAACATGAGCTAAGGTCGGTAATACTGTTTTCATCTACTGATCTTGCTGTCGACATGAACAGATTGCAGCAAAGTATTGAGGTATGACACTACCCGTATGAATCGTTCTGAACAAACCAACAATATGCTATTATGTCCCTCGGCTTGGCGTGAAGTTTTAAATTTATATCTTGCTATAGAATTACTGGACGACAGATATTCAAAGCAAAGAACAAGCGCAGGTAAGATCATTACCAGCAAATGAAACAAATATCTTTATGCTGCTTGAAGTTACGTCTTACACTCTAAAGCATTGGTGACACGGTCGCTTATTGTCGTGAATGCGCAAGCTCTACAAGCGCAACGCTCAAGCAATGAGACTATTTTTGAGAAAGATTCACTACGTGTATGTATGTAAAGCTGTCGGAGTAAATGCCACGAAATTTACAAAGTGGGCCCGAGGGCATGCATCGACGAAAGATAAAGTAGATTATCGAAAATGCAACTCATTCAGATAATTGTTTACTTTTCACTTTTCACTTTTCCGCGAAGAAAGTGGCGTTAGATACATAAGAACTACATGTATAGGATGAAGGCACTTACATTTGAAGCGTACAGTGTAAGGCGTTTTTGTACTACGTTTTCAAAAATGTTGTTTAAATTTGGCTTTGTAGATCGGTTTACCTTCGGACCATTTTTATGATCAACACGCTAAGCAGTACGTGAAGGTCCCGCTACGACAAATAGCAAAATTATTGACGAATTCTAAATCATCAAAAGCGGCAGCCAGTATAAGTAGGAATCCTAAGCTATCAGAAAAGGTTATCAAGATTTGAAAAATATCGATCTCTGGGCTCAAATGAAAGGTTTTAATGTAGGGTGCCAAACACATACACTTGTACATATCCTCGTTTTGGAAATTCTGATTCACAGTAGTCATGAAATTATTTAAAGTTAAACCAGTAGTCTTATTGATTTCTAATAAACGTGCTTCATTTGTTTTTCATCGGCTAGGAAGAGATTAAAGCATTGGAGAGCCTACAAGATGAGTTAGACACAAGGAATATTCTGCTTCGCGTGGAACAGGCGACAACAAGTTTGTCGCTATTTTCAGTTGTGCTGATGCTTGTCACTTTCTACGTTCTCAGGTAATACTTAGAGCAATTCATTCTGGTAATAATGCTACTTTGGCATGATGCATTCTACTCACTGAGAAAAGATGTACTTGACAAGAATTATATTCTCGTTTCAAGTAATAACTTCTTAACAAGAAGACTTCAAGAGCGTAATTTATGATTTCATATAATGTTATTCGTATACATCTAGTGCATAATTCTTGTCCACGATGTAAGAAGCAAATTATTAAGCAAGCTGTTAACATTGTGATTGTTTTTCTCAAGACTAAGTCTGGAAGTGAGGGCGACTCTTCAATTTTGCCCAGGGACAGATTTTTCAGTGTATATGCAATACTCAGATCATAAATCAGTAGTTTGTGGCTTGGACCGTGGCCAATATTCTGCTCTGTCCATTTCGCGTCTTACTTTGATGAAGTAATTTCAAGCGACGCACATATGTCAAAGTCAGTTCATAGAATATGTCTCATTGTATATGGTGTAATGACATGCTTATATAACTGGGTTTACGAAATTCTTATCATCGATTTCAGAATCGCCAACACAACGCGCATTGTTCTTCACAAGAACTTGGTTGTCGCTTACGGAATGTTTTGTTGTTTTAACCTTATCGGAGTATCACTGACGTCATCATTACGCGATTACCGGGTAAGCTCATCGGCGAGTAAGAACGTACTGAATAAACTTGTTTGTAGATCTCTGTTGAATATACACAGAACAAGTCACCAAAGTGTTATCAACAAGCCTAGAATGTTACGTTAGGAAATAATGTCATACCTTTATCTTTCTAGTGTACTGATTTAATGCTCTCAGTTCTTTGTGTTTGCTTTCTAAAATTACTTTTTATCCAGACAGTTACAGATAAAACATCAATGTTTACTTTCTGAAATTCTTCGCAGGTTCTTTGTGCTGTATATGTGACTGCGTTCCATTACTTTGCACTGGCGACGTTTACATGGATGCTTCTAGAAGGCATCCATCTGATCATGATACTTGTCCTCGTGTTTCAAACGAAGAAGAGTCGACATAGATCATTTTTCATATTTGGCTGGGGTAAGGTGTCATCCTTCATTGTCGATAGCTTTTTGTACTATTCAGAGTGGGTAAGACATATTCCTGCTCGGGATATTCAAAAACTTCGTTGTGAACACGGCAACTGTGACAAATGCTTTGTATTTTCCCATGAGAGGGGTAGCTGCTCCTGCCCGGGTTTCGAAACTCGCCACAGAATCTCCTTCATCCAAAATCTGAACCTTCCTACTCTTATTTGCTCTTCTTGTCGATGAAATAGTTACAACGATGCAAGTAAATAACAAAACAATAAAATAGATCATTTATATGATCATTATATTTGAAATTTCAAACTGCCACTGAAGCACGCTGCCCTTAATTAACTCTTAATGATAATTAAACAATATTTTATATTCCATATTTACATTAAAAAGTAATTATACAGGACCATAGCTGAAGCAAACTAAAACAACTTATTAAAGAAATAAACTGGATGTAAAATAGAACAAGAGCTGCACACAAATGAATTATGACTAATTGGATATAAGCATGCAGGCAGTGAGAGTGATAATCAATCTATCAAATAATGATTTTGTTTACTTTTGCAGGATTTCCTCTTTTGGTGCTTGGAATCTTGTTTGGAATTAAATCTCATGCATTCATCGACAGCACAAGGTTTGTCAAGAAAATCTTAACTGATTGACGTTAATCTCGCATTAAAACAGCACATGACTTCCTCTTCTCACTGACAACGTTCTCTGTAACAGCAATCAAATGTTTTTACAACAGAAAAAGAATTAATATCAGAGTTCCGACAAAGTATAAGCATAGTCATGGTATAAGTTATCTTAGGCACCATTACTTCAAGAGGCTTGATGGACGAGATTTTTAATTTGTAAGTAGTCAGGTCAGGCTCATTTTTTTTATTTCTTAATAAATATGTTTAGTAGTAAGTATTGTAAATATTTCTAAAGTAATTTTATATTTTTCAATGTTTTGGAAACTAATTATATTGTATTATACATTTTTACAATAATTACTTTTGTAAGTTATCCGCTTATATCAAAATAAAGATATGTTATTTGATAACACACTATGCGAGTAGCCACGAAGTAGCTTACACCGCTCATTTTGATCACGAGGTAAAATAAATTGACACACACACACACGACGACGCTAACAAGGAAACATTCGCAGTATAATATGACAGCAGAATAAAATCTGTCATCTATATATACATTATGTCACTAGATTATGTTTCTGCCTATAACATTAATAATTATGTTTCTATTTGTCTTTTAGCTGTGTTAGTCTTGGAGATGATTCTTGGCTGATCAAAGTACCAATCCTTGCAATATGCTTGGTATTCAACACAACTATTTCATTAACCATTTTACTGTACTTTCTCATTACCATAGCTTAATAACGTGTAATTATGCGTAATTGCGTATTTCTAAGACGGCGTTGCACGTGCATGTTGTGCACGATGCTAAAATTCATTCTAAGAACAGCATTTTCATAATCTGTTCTAGCCATACCAGTGCAGAACCACAAACACGAACGAAATAAGAATATCGACGAGTTTCTGGAGAGCTAGTGTAGACACGGACCGGGACTTGCGTTGAGATGGTGCTGCGTTACTAGGTAGAATGGATCTCGCATGAGTATACTGTATGGTTGATCAACGCTGCTATCGCAAGAGCGTAGCATTAGGACATATCAGTTGCACATATCACGTGGCTATATTTTTGGAAAAGTTACAGAACAAGTCCCAGAAGGTATCAAATGAAAGCATTTTAGAATTTGCTTTATAAGTTATATTACAAGTTAAATAAATAGATTTTGGTACCTTCCGTTGAAGCAAACAGTCCCCGAATCACTTGCAACGTTCAGAGAGAGGGTCTCGAAGTTTTTACTCCCAAATAATGTTCCTTTTGAAATCTATTTCAGATTAACTTAACGATTGCAGTAGTAATTGTTATTGCAATCGTACGACAGCAAACTATGAGAAAGAAAGGAACAAAGCATGTATCAAGGTAAACAGACACTCATTTTCAATCGTACTGTTTTAAAGAAGAATCGTACTGTTTTAAAGGTAACGGCCATAATTTAATGTAGAGATAGAATCTATCCTGATTGCCTAGGTATTGTTAAATACTTCAAACCTGACTATGATATGACTGATGAAGCTTTTTCCTTTCTCGGAGGCTCTAAACCCTCCGAAAAGGAGCTAACATGCCTAAAAGCAATTTTGTTAATCGTGTCTTCAGTTTTGTTTCTGATGAGCTCTCCTTTTTCTCACATCATGTACTACTTATAACAGATGATGTTTAGTGGGGAGGAAGTCGAAAGTCATGTTTTGTTAGATGTAGCATAGATAATATGATCAAATAAATATATCATTATTTTCAGGTCTTGTGCCAAAGCTTTCCTAGTGTTGGCTCCTCTTCTTGGTTTCTTCTGGATATTCAGTGTCCTTGTTGACGAACACATTGCTTTCGCTTACATTGCTGCCACGCTTAACGGATTGACGGTGTGTGACATACGATATAATAATGTAATTATGGAAGTGAACAACTGGTCCGACCAGCTATATAGTTTTGAACTTTCTTAGTTTACGGCTATTCCAGCATGTTCCTATATAGAGGAAGTCGATCTCTTATGAACGGACTTAATAGTGCAACCGTTTTTCAATGCTGGAACAGCGAAGTAGAGGGGCCACTTTTACCGTGAAACTTCTACAACCAAACCGAAAACAAAGTTCAGCTCAAATGCTGCTTTTCCAAATACGGACCCATCTGATTCTATTTCAATTTGAATTATTCAAATTCGACTTGGTTTGAGAATTGGTCAGTGCTGGTCAGTAATTATTGATCAACGGTGGCCAACCAAAACTGCTCTTGGTTTATCAGACAAATATATTTACATCCAAGATAAAAAGATACAAGTAAAGAGACATACTTTGTGAAATATGTACTAGAATATATTTAAAGTACTCAGACTATTGGATGGATTTCAGAAATACGGCTACACAACACGCATGTATAGTTATCATACACTGCAAAAAATAGTATTTCCATTTTAAAAACAAAATTTCTCATTTCAAGGAATATTATTCTTAAATCTAATAAACAAATACTTGTCCACATTACTAAGCCACACGGCAAAAAATCGTGTTTCCATTTTAGGAACAAATTTCTTATTTCAAGGAATATTATTCTTAAATCTAGTAAACAAATACTTGTTCACACTATAAGCCATAAATTACTAAGCCAAATATAAATATTGCTACTGTTCTTCCACCAACCAAGTCTTATTTTAAGAAAATTGATATTTAGTGAAACGAGAAAACTATTCTTGTCTAGAAATTTTTTTTCAGTGTATGTAAATGTTAGCAAGGCACAGTACAGGGAGGGAGAAGGCGAGGAAGGCAGAGGAAGAGATGGGAGGACAACATCACAGAGTGGACTGGCCTGAAGCTGAACAATGCAATGAGAATTGCGGATGATAGACGGGAGTGGAGAGAGCTGGTCAAGGGATCTTCGGTGGCGCCCCCACGGTCGCACAGACTAAGGGACAAGTGAAGTGAAGTGAAATGTTAGCAAACCCACCAATGCATACAAATGTAATTATCCATCGAATTTGCACAATAGTTAGATGAAGGTATTTATTACAGATGGGTTTAAATGAATAGCCAATGTACAGTAATACAACATGCGTTTATGACAAGTCAAATATCCATCTTTACCACACAGCTCAAAGTCAGTAGCTTGTATACCCATCCTTAGCTAAAATCCCACAAAAGCTACAACTTCTACTACCGTCCAACTTGCACTTGAGAGAGTGGTTGGCTAGTAGATGAGCAATGAACAACAGTGTTAATTAAAAGTAGAATATTATAGCTTTGTTGTGGACAGCGCTGTCCTTACTTGGTAACATTGACATTGTCATAGAACTATATCGCATGCTATATTATATTTTCAATCGTTTGATTCTTTTCAGGGATTTGGTTTCTTTATATTCCATTGCTTGCTTGACAAACAGGTAAGGAGGCAAACACGTTCGCTGTCTGCATCCCTTATACTGCAATATAACATACGACTGTAAATAAAAACTCGTGGTTTCTGGTTACCAGCTTGAAAAACCAACTCACGGCCGCTTCAGCTTTATTTTGTTATTATTTTTGCATTAAGCGGCTAGCTTTGTTAAACATGGTTCTATTAAACCGCGATCATTGTAGATCATTTATAGTAATGTATACTATCAATTTTGATGTCACGTGTAACTTTGTAGTGGATCTACGGCTTTGTTTGCAACCGGCATATTATGTTGTCCTCATCTGTTTTCTGTGTTGTGAAGCAACGACTTTGTATTGCCATAACCCTTCCTCCATCTTGAGTAAAAGCTTAAACTATAGTTATATGAATTATTTTTAATCTTCAGATGTTAGTGCATATTCCTTCTCATTATTGGCCTAGGTACTTTTATATTGTTGACATCTTGTGACCTATACGATCTTATGTGTTGTTTATGAAAGCTGTCGTTTTTATGCACAGCCTTGTTTCAAATCGACGGACCATCTTTGCGTAGTGTACAAAATGCAGTAATTTACTGAAAATAGATTCGTCTGACAGTTCTTTGTTTAAATAACGTACAATTCTTTTACAAACGTACATACTGCGTTAAGTTGTTTAAGAATAAGAAGAGGAATTTCTCTGTAATTCGGATTATACCTTAATTCTCTATTGTATGGTTTTGTTTGGAGTATATTTTGCCTGAAGGTTAAAAAATTCCAAGATCATGTTCCACCAGAATATCTAAATGTGCGCACCATGTGCCAAACTGACATTATTTGACGAAGACTGAGGAGTTTTAATGATAATTGGCTATTTAAAATGTCATAATGGTGAGAAGTATAGTTATGCTGGTTTCCTCCATGGTCAGTGGCTCGCTATTGCTCAACACTCAGAGAAGAGACAAATATAATGTGTGTGTCTTGCTCAATCATTCAAGTCACGGAAAATATTCTTCATGCGAAAGAGGCTTTTATAACGAGGTTGGGGAGTGTGAAAATGAGGCTGTATTACGCGGCCACAACAGAGGTATGGCACGACATTGTTATGCCATTTATTCAGAGTTTTGATGCATTGTGTTATTTATCCATTGTTCATTGTTAGTTGCAACTAGAGTCCATGACTTTATGTTAATTCTGGGTAGTTGGTCTTGAACGCGTGTTCGAGCGACCACGTTGTTGAATCTGGATGAGATTGATTGCAAGTTACTACTGCGAGTGATTGCTCTTGCCTGTCAAATATTTGTCGCTTGACAATTGGTGGAGGTCACGGGCAGCGATTCATCGAACTGGATACACGCTCGCGGAAGAGAGAAATGGCCACGGACGAGATCGCAACTCTGCT
>OFHS01002477.1:2565-20876 GCA_900245855.1 Calvadosia cruxmelitensis | reverse complement strand
AAAGTTTGTTGAATTTCGGGGGCCCTAGGCGACCGCCTACGGCGCCTACTGGATAATCCGGCACTGGGTAGCGCACTCCAAGCGCAAAGCGAAGTAGTACCCTGTGTGCGGCGTCTATCTCTTCCGAGAGTGTTCTTGTCAAGACCCATGCCTCGCCGCTGTACAGGNCGCTGCTTATGATGGTGGGGTAGCGCACTCCAAGCGCAAAGCGAAGTAGTGCCCTGTGTGCGGCGTCTATCTCTTCCGAGAGTGTTCTTGTCAAGACCCATGCCTCGCCGCTGTACAGGAGGACGGTCTCTACACATGCCTTAAACAAGCGACATTTTACAGCTCTGCTGGCATCTGATGTCCAGACAGCGTCCAGGTTCCGGACTGCTACCCACGCAAGTTGGCGCCTGCGTCTGAAGCACATCCTGGAGTCCAGTGTTAATGAGCCCAGGTAGCAGAAGTCCTTACACAAGGGGAGAGTGTTTCCAGTGGTCACCGATGTGCAGGACTTGGGTCTTCTTGACGTTCAGATGTAGGCCTACGCTGTTAGCAGATGCTTCGAATCGGGAAAGCTGACGTTGTGCAGCAAGAGCAGTATCTGCCAGGATGACAACATCATCTGCGTATGCGAGAGAGCAAAGAGTCACTTTTTCTTGTCGACGACATAGCCGCCGGCGGACTGTGTACCCGTCTTCTTCCTGTAGACGGAGTTCGTACAAAAGCTTGTGTGTCTGTGTACAATGCCATTGCTGCGTCCACGAAGCAAGTCTCTACGCCATAGAAACCTAGTATTGTGCGCAGTGCTCCTCTGTCAACGCTGTTGAAGGCTTTGGAGAAATCGACAAAGACCGCCCAGAGATCTCTTTTTCTTATTCTGCACTGGTCCACGCAGATGCGGAGTTTTGTAATATGCTCCGTCGTTCCTCTTCCTTCTCTATATCCAGCATGACAAGAGAGAAGTAGACATTCGATGCGAAGGCTTAGCCTTAAGAGTAGAATTTTATTAAATAGCTTCGCGCTCCCGACCATAAGAGATATGCCTCGCTGGTTTGTTACCGACGTGCTGCCTGACGACTTTGGGATTGAGATGATGATGGATTCTCTCCATTCAGGTGGTGGATTTCCTGAACGAATCAATGACGAGTTCATCGTTGGTAACAGTAGTTTTGAGAGAGGCTCGAGTCGAAGTACATCTGATGGTAGGTCGTCTACACCTGCTGCTTTGCCTAGCTTAATCGTCTTACACGCAGCCAAGACTTCTTCAGATGAAATCGGTTGGATTTCGATTTTGCAAGCGTTAGGAAGATGCTTTGGGGGCATCAGCTGGTGGTTAGGCTGCGGGGCGTTCAGAATGTTGCTGTAATGGTAACAAGACGTGATCACCAAATACAAATAAAGATAATAATAGAAGCCTAATGCCTAACAAAGTAAATGTACTGCTTCCCGCCATGTGCCCCTGTGCAGGGCCATGGCCATTACCTCTCGCTAGGTGAGACCCATCCGGAGGAGATCAACGCTGAGCTGATCGTGGTAGGTAATTCGAGGTCGACCGCGTCGGAGTGGTTCAGATGAGTAGTGACGGATTAGGAGCGCCAGTGAGATGTTGGTAGAGTGAAATCCTGGATCGCCTCAGGAGATCTGTTGTTGGTGGTAGCCTAGTTTGGCTGTACAGATCATCGACCGAGTTAGTATCAGGGTAGTGCACTCCGATGGCCCTGAGTAATAGCTCGCGAAGACTGGCACCAACTCTGCTTCCCAGGGTACTGGTGATTGTCCACGTTTCCCCACTGTACAGCAGCACCGACTCAACACAGCTGCTGAAAAGCTGAAGCTTGACATCCATGCTTGCTGTCAACTGCCACACTACATCAAGCTGCCTCATGGCTGACGATGTGAGGCGATAGCGACTCCTGAATCCAGTGGTGCACTCGGCGACATTGCTGCCAAGGTACATGAAGTCTGAGGTCGTCGGTAGTACGCTGCCGCTGATTGATGAGATGTCAGGTGGCGTTCCTCCGACGTGCATGACCTCAGTCTTGAGCGAGTTGACTCTCAGCCCAACAGTGCCAGATATTTCTTCAAATCACTTGAATTGGCCACGCACGGACTCCGCACGTTGCTTATCAATGCAGCTGTTATATGTGCTATAATTATGAGCAAATCATCGGCAAATGCGAGAGCTGGAAGGGTAATCGTTGGATGCCCTTTTGGCACACGGCGTTAGATGGTGTAGCTGTCTTCTTCGCGTAGATTTTGTCACATGACATTGTCCATCACAATTACAAACAAGTTGTCTGCATGTGGTGAGCGTACATACGCAGTGGTGTTCGTGTAGAGAGACATGATCCCTTTGCTCTATTATGGTGGAAATTAAGATACTGATCAGTAAGACTGTACCTTGGATTATTGAGTTAATTAGCATATAACTGTGATCATGAAAATGCAGGTCTACTTCTGTATATACACTTATATAGTCATATATAATGGTATATCATTACAATAAATGGCTTCTTTATACTGTTGATGTTATCGTAATTTATTGTAGTTTCTCATAATGATATAGCCTACTTTACTTCCAAGTAAAACCTATAGGCCTATCACGATTATTTATAACTATTTAATTTTACTCAAGTAGAAGCCTGTATTAACTGTGAAGATTAACAATGCTCAACTTGTGATGCCTGGCGACTGCCTTGCAGACTTGTTAGGCCATGACGATGATGATGTTATGTTACCGTTACGTACTGTTGTCTTCGGTGGAAGGACGGTAGGAAGCCGAGCCAAAGCCAGTTGCCCCGTAGTCCTTCGCGCCGAAGTCCCCTCGATTCATTCCGCCGTCTATTTTACTTCGTTTTATATCTGTAACACTCTTTCTCGGGGCATCTAGCAGCGAGCTATCATCGATTCTCCATCAAAAAGCCAAAATCCACCAAACCATCTTCAGCCATGATGGAATTTTGTTTCTGCAAGTCAGCCTCGCTTGTGATCTTTCACATGATCTGCATTGGAATGTGAAGGATTTATCTATTTTTAACACGAATGTGTTTTCTAAACTTAAAACGAATCATAAATGTAAATAATGTTCACGTCACAATATTTTAAAATAAAGCATTTACCTTGATCTTGTCTCGATTCAACCTCAAACACTTTGAGAAACTGACGTGTAAAATAGTGATTTCTGCTGTTCTGTTTGTTGTTGTATTTTGGACCATCATGGTTTAGCCTCGCCGTAATTGAAGTTTTCAACGCTGCCTTCTTGATCTTCGTCCTTTTGCTTCAAGCACCGATTGGACTTGAGAGAAGTTTCTCAATCCACCTTCGGTTACACTTTAATTAATTAAAGAAATAACGTCGTCATGAGCGATTGGGACTCTGACGATGATGAAGCATGGAAGAGTCTTTCTGTAAATGGTGTCAATGGTAATTCCAATGGCTACTCGGCTGAGCCCGCATGGAGAAGTGATGGAGGCAGGGACAATCGCAGTGGTTTTTCCTCTCGAGGCAGCCGCGGTGGTCGTGGCAGAGGACGTGGAGGGTTAGTTGGAGAGTTAACTACACTACCATGCATCATCGTCGAGCGTAGTTGTTGTGCTGCTACTAATTACTGTGATTTATGCAGCGGCATTTGACTTTTCCACCTGTTTGCACGCGTTGAGTCTAGATCGGTTGCAACTTGCAAATTACCCCTCATGAAGTAATCTAACATGCATGTGGCTCTGCGAGTGATATGCTGATATATTTCGAGATGTTGTCGATAAGCGTGAGATTCAGCCAACCCAAGTTGCTCCTTAGCTGAATCCATTCATTCCAGCACTTGATATTGGTCATCCAGAAATCCACACTCCATAATAGGAGTCGTTCAGTCACGTGACCAGTACCCTTCCACGTACCATGCAATGTCAGCTATGAAGAACAATTCTGAGCTCTTTCAAGTGTGCTAGATTGAAAAGCAATGATGTCAGTGCAGCTTACAATGTTCGGTGGCCACGTTTTGCCGGCTGACAGTTTCTAGGTAGAATGAAGTTGGCTCTCTCTGCTTGTCTTCATCGTCCACAATACTAAGATGTTTGGTAGATCCAGATTGCATTGTTTCTCTAGAAGCTCAGCCGGCGGCACATTGTGTGGCTGAAACTAGTACCGCATCAGTATGCTCTTTCGCAGACGTGCATCAAACAATTGGGGCATTTTGCTAGTTATTTGCCGATCACGATGACATGATCTTGTTTCAGCCTTCTGGGTTGTTGAAACTTTGCCTTGGCTGGTTATTAAAACATGATCAATTTCAGGCGGCCAAATGATCGAAATCAAGACTGGAGGCCGAGAGAAGACGAGGAGTATGTTGACTCAGGTGCACGTGATGGCTACACAAGGGATAACCCACCCATGCAGATTTCTGTTTTAAATTCTGATGTTGGCAGAATTATTGGTGAGAAAGAGTTTATTGTGGTTCCATTTAGCCTTGATTTCTGTTAAATATGACATTGCTGTTGATTTGAAGGCGTTTCAATTTTGCAGGTCGTGGTGGTGAAAACATCAGATCGATTCAATCCAAGTCAGGTGCTTATGTCAAAGTGAGTCAGATTCTCAACTTTAAAGAACACAGTTTGTCAATGTGTTATTGTAATTTGTAACTCTGTGAGGTCTCTTAAATGTGCTTTGACTGGCGTAACTGAATCATAGTCAATTTGTCCCACTGTGCTTGATGTAGTTACCGGAGTAATGCGCACAACCAGGCTGAGTGCTGTAGATTCACGAACTCGTATATTTAACAAGAGTACAAGATTACACCACAAATGATCACGTGACATATATGATTACGAGGTAGCCAATCATGGCACTACACTTGACGGACAGGTAAATCTAATGAGCCTACATCTTAAGAAACTACTCCAATGTAAAATCTTGCAAAAATACAAAAATGTAAGCGAGTTTGACAAGTTGCACTTGCTAACAGCAGGGGTTAGTGATTGTTGCCAATTATGCTTTTCTAGATCCAAAAGGACCTTGCCTCATTCGTAGAAACGCCGATAGACATCATTGGTGATGCTGAATCCCAGGAGAAGGCCAAGCAGATGATCAACGATCTCACATCACCAAGCTCACACATCAGCGTCAGAGACCAGGCAGCCGGTCAGGCATTTACAGGGTAAGTGCTGATACAACGGCCGGCAGCAGCATCAACCGTCTCGTTCATTCGAGAATCATCTCAAGGACATTTGTATATACTATCAACTGTAGAGATGCTCCCAAGATCAACTGGGCAGCTATGAATGAAGCCAGGGAAGAGTATGAGGCAATCCGTTGGGCAGGTTGGAAATCTCTATCAATAGTGCTGCTTAGATTTTCTTGATTTTTATTTCTTCTGCAATATTTCAAAATATATCATGTTTTCAATTCCAAGATTTACCGGATCTCGTCAAAGACTTTTACACTGAGGCAGATCACATTAAACGGATGTCTCGTGAACAAGCAGAAAGCATTAGGTGAGTTGTGTATTTGTATTATTGCTCTGCTTTCTGTCACTGGTGTCACTGGGTAGTGGGTACTACGTTACATTATCATCATATTATTTTTTTTTCTTGTTAGGAAAGACAAACACGACATATCTGTCTCAAACTTATCTGAGGAGAAGAAGAACCGACGCATTCCAAATCCAGTTCTGGAATTTGAAGATGCCTTTGAAACCTTCCGTATGTTGCATTGTTACCAAATCCGTCAATGCAATTTGTACCCTGGTGTCAGTTCATTGCTACATGTGTTATAGTGATCTGTAAACAGTTTTCCATTTATGTAAAGTAACTAGTTATAACTACAAGTAGTCTCCTTGAAATTTAACTAAAATTTACAAGTAAAATGTACTGCTTCCCAAAAAGGAACTTGTTAATGTGATTTTGTCGTAGCCTCGTTTGTTCGTGTCGTCATGGAAACGTCATGTCATCACGTGTTGAATGTCACGTCTTGTCTTGATATTTGACCTCGTTAGTTAGTGTCTGTGGGTGTTGTTGTGTCCTTATTAGGTTAGATTTGTTAGTCTTAGTCATGTGATTTCGTCTGATTGATTGCTTGTGATCGTACGTTTGTCATGTGTCTGAGTAGCGTTCAAGTTTTCAAAATGCTTTTTTCTACATACAATTAGATGAGAGTAAACAACCTTTTGACAACAAAAAAACAAATAAGCACAATGCCTCATTTATTTAAATATTGGCACATATATTTTGATAGCTTGATAGAACATGGAAGTTGGGATGGTTTGCGATTCCTTGAAGCAATTTGTAATTGAAAATCGCTAGTTAGGAAAACAGAATGGACTCACTCCTCTACTTTTGTAACTAATTTCACGAAAAATTTCCTGCAGAAAGTAATTCAATTAACTCCAAAGTTCCTACACAATGTATAACAGCTTACTAGCGAGTACTCGCAGCATTTTCAGACAGAATCAAGACCAATTCATTTTAGATTTATTAAGCATCTAGTGTATTGAATAAGATGTTTTAAAGAGAAAATGTTGAGATGTTTATTGAATAAGATGTTTGAAATAAGAGACCACTCAAGACAAAATTGAGCCATAACGATCGTGTAGTTGGTAATCAGATGAAGTTAATCAGATGATCTTATTTTTATTTAACTGGTGCCGTTGTATTTCTTTCAGCTGAAATCCTTGATACTATCTACAATGCTGGATTTTCAGAGCCATCCCCAGTTCAGGTAGTGAAGGAGTGTCATAGGATCAGGCTGTAGGACAGGATTTAGGAAACGTCTGTCTCAAAGTAAAGTGCCTTATTTATGTCAAGGACTTCGCTTTGTTTCTTTGACAGAGTCAAGCATGGCCTGTCCTTCTGTCTGGCTTGGACATGATTGGCATTGCGCAGGTGAGCTCTCAAGACCAGGGCCGGATTAGCCATTAGGCATAATAAGCCAATGCCTACAGCCCTTTCAGAGTGATGGGCCCTCCAGACTTTTGGATCTATTGTTTTATTAAATTTTATATTCAATTTTATAGTTTTAGATTTAATATTATAGAGTTTTATAAGTTTGTATTTCTGGTTTAGTCCTTGGTTTAGTCATCTGATAAGTAGAAATAGCAGTGCATCAATCCATCGCAATAGGCCTATACATAGTTGTAGCATGCCTATGACCGTAAGATATTATATTATTACCTTCGCCAGATTGGAAACTCGAGAGCTAACCATGTTCCTTGTAAAGCCACTGTAAAAATGAATCTAACTTGTAGCGATGTATTTTGAAATACGGTGCCGATAATTTTCTTTGCATTCCTGATTTTATGGGAAAGAGAATTTGGCTTACTGTGATTGAGATGGCATATACATTGACGCAGGAGCCTGAAAACGCAGTTTGGCTAGCATAAATCCAAAAATTTCCAGGGAAGGTCCCCCAGAGCTCCTATTTGCAGCGCCTTCCGCGGTAATTGGCCCTATGGCTCACTTTCTTCTAATCCGACCCTGCTCAAGACCCGTCTCCAATATTAGTGATGTGTGAGTGTAGCCATCATCTTGAGCTGAAGGAGAGTTAACATTGTTTGCTTTCAATTGCTTTCAGACTGGAACAGGAAAGACGCTTGCATTCCTTCTGCCCGCATTTATCCACATTCGAGGACAGCAAAGGTAGTTGGTCGTGATTGATGGGTGTTGTGGCTTGCTGGCGAAGTATTTAGTGATGATTGTGCTGTGAGTTGGTTTGTGGCTGTTTTCAGACAAGCATGTGACGGCGCTAATCCTAATTGTCTGGTCCTCTCACCAACGAGAGAACTGGCACAGCAAATCAAGAGAGAAGTAGAGAAGTTCCACTACAAAGGCATCAAAAGGTTTCAGTGGCTGTTCACCGCATGACATAGTCTTGCATTGAAACTTAGAAACCCCATTCAGTCATTTAGACTAATGTTACTGTGTTCCTTTTGGTAGTGCTTGCATCTATGGAGGTGGGGATCGAAGAGAGCAGATTGGAATTCTTAAACAAGGAGTGGAGATTGTGATCGGTATGGTCTCACCCCATCCATTAAATTGAAGAAAACAAATGTCTTTGCCATCTTACACCCCAGAGGACTAACCAACACGTTTCCTTGTGTTGCTATAGGGACGCCAGGGCGACTGAACGACTTGATCATGAATAACTTCCTCAGTGTCAAGAATGTCAGTTACTTGGTATGAAAACACCTTTTCGTCTTGCCATTTTGACCTTGTTTAAGAAATGTTAACATTTTGTGATGGAAATACTCCATGGTATATGTCATGGACATATCACATTAGCTGAAGTACATTTTGACAGTAAAGTTCAATGATCCCTAAATAACGGTCCACATGATCATTCTGTGTGGTGTGTAGGAACATATTTTAACACAGGAAATCAATTTATCTACGGTATTACAATATAACATGTCAATTAAGGGTTTTTTCTACTGTTATTCCTTTTGTGGCTTATTGCAAAGTGATAATCACAGTTTCACAATCTACGTACTACTACGATTGTACAACATTTAGGTTACGTAACAATTGAACATGTACACGTGTATATCTGCGACTAGGGAATGATATAAAGTGGTCTCTTTAAACAAATGATTGCTTAGCGCAGGCAATGGATGTTGTTTTAACCCGTGAAGGTGGTCTCTGAGCACAAGGGTCACTTAAGACAGGTGGTCGTTTAAGATAAATCAAGTTATAATATAGGATGACCAAAACTACTCTGTTTAACCATGACCATTGTATGAGCAATGGTGGCAATCTGAGATGCATCTGCTATAGTTTGCTAGCAATTCATTCCTTGAGGCTAGTTCAATAGGGTAGAGCTCTTTGTTGTTTGTCTTTTGGAGGCAAAACACAGCAAATGGGTCATACGTTCACGAACAAAGCCTTGTTCAGTGCTAAGCAGTTCATCGGCAGCTAATACAGCAGAAGACTGCATCAGTCATTGTTAGCCCACACAACAACACACCCAAGCACAGGATTTGATTTCATTGCAGTTACTCGCCCATTAAATCAGTAATGACGTGGGATTCTTAAGCGACTGTCAGTGCACTTGATTGTCTGGTTTCGTCTGATTGTCTCTGTTTCTGATGATGACACTATTCAGGTCTTAGATGAGGCTGACCGCATGCTGGACATGGGATTTGAACCAGAAATCAAGAAAATCCTGCTCGACATCCGTCCAGATCGCCAGACCGTCATGACGAGGTAATCTTTACTTTGAAGTCTGTTGTATGGATTCCTTGCCAAGTGATTCTTATGTCAATATGAGTTAATAGGATGGCAGACGAGTCTGATTGGTTGATATTTTGTGTTGTCAGCGCGACATGGCCAACAGGCGTCCAGCGCATGGCCGATCAATACCTCAAAGATCCAGTCATGGTCAACGTAGGATCTTTTGATTTACAGGTGAGATTAGCCTCAGTGCTGTGACGGGCGTCACTCTTCCATTTCTACTTTGCTTTCTGACTTGCGATTATTTCTCATCCTGCAGGCATGCCACAGCGTCAGACAATACATTGAATTCATTGATCCACAGGACAAGAAAGAAAGGGTAACTCACTATACCCCCTGTCAGAGATGAAATTTACTATCAACGAGACAGTTACCCCCTGTCACAATGTTCACTTGTGTTATTAGGGTAATATTTACTTGCAATCCTTTCTATTTCGACTTCTGTATGTCCTTTTAGGTGCTGGAATTCATTGATGAAATGGGACCAGACGATAAATTGCTGTTGTTTGTTGGCCGAAAGATCACGTAAGAGGAACGCCATGCCGTGTTGTGTATGACGAGCAGACAGTGCAAGTGGCCTGCGATTGGCCGCCGCTGCTTCTCGTTTTCATCTCGCTGTGACGTTGCTCGTTCTATTGTTGCGCAGGGCGGATGATGTCTCCAGTGATTTTGTGCTGCGTGAGGTCGAAATCGGCGTGCAATGTATCCATGGTGACAGGTAACTGATTGTTTTGGTAGTCGATGCATTGTGGGAATGTTCATGAGATTGGTACTTGCAACAGTCGATTGGTTGTTTGTTGTCACCAGGGAGCAATCGGATCGCGAGCAGGCCTTGGAAGACTTTCGCACGGGAGAGGCGAGGCTGCTGATTGCCACCGATGTCGCTTCAAGAGGACTGGACATTAAAGACATCACGTGAGTGCAGTCATTGCTTCTGGCCGTGCGACATGAATGGCACTCAGCACGGTGATGTAATACTGACGCCTGCTTGCTTGCGTTGTAGTCACGTGATCAACTTTGACTTCCCCCGCCACATGGAGGAGTACGTGCACAGGATCGGCAGGACGGGTCGCGCGGGCCGCAGTGGAACGGCGCTCACCTTCATGACGCGTCAGGATTGGTCGCACGCCAAACAGCTGATCGACATCCTAACCGAAGCCCAGCAGGAAGTGCCTGAAGAACTCATCGAGATGGCCTCGCGACACGACAAATTCAAAGAACGCGTCCAGAAGGAAAAAGGTAGGCGACATTGCTCAACCACGACTACGTCACACGCCCCCATGGGTCGATCCCTCTTTGACGACGGATGGTCCTTTTGTTTTAGCCGAAGGAGGCGGTCGTGGACGAGGCTGCCACAAATGCGGCCAGAACGGTCACATGGCCAGAAACTGTCACCAAGGCAACGCATGGTCGCTGACCGATCGAGATCGATTTCGATGAAAGGTCAGTCCGTCACGTGACGGTCCTAGTCCTTTCCAAGTGAGACGTCACCTTCCGCTTGAACCCTACGGACTTCCGTCCACTTGCGTTGTGGTCACAGTGCAGGCGACATGGCGCATTGTCATTCCGAGGCTGCTGTCATATCGAGACTACCCCATCGCCTGGCCATGACGACGTCAGTTCTCCAGTTGCCGTTGTGTTCCATCTTCATAGTGGATTCTGCAGGCGTAGTTGAGCTGCGTCTCAATGTCCTTGATTTCCTTGCGCATCTCAATGAACTGCCTCGTGAGGCGTCTGTCCGTCTCGCGCAATTCACAAAGATCGCTTTTCAACTTTCCTATGCAGCTGTCCATGCGCAGGCGCGTCTCGTGCCACCATTCCAAGTGGTGGTTGTTGTTGTTGTTGTCGTCGTCTTGTTTCGTAGCCATGGTTGCGTTCTCGTCTTGCCAACCTCAACCAGACGCGATGGTTTGCTCTTGCTCGCAGCTGCTCTGCGCAAGATGACCGCCAGATGATGATAACTCGCTCGCTCTTCCGATCCTTGCGTTGAATTGAAACGCATTGTGCTGTGACATTACATGGTCGGTCTGTTCCGCTGCACAATGCGGCCATCGCCATTGCCGTGCGTGTCTCCTGGAGCGGGTAATCCTTGCTTTGTGGCTGGGATATGATCGCATCGTCCGCTCCGGCGTGTCAGCGCGTGGCCAACGGCAGTGACATGGAAAGCAGTCATTGTCGATTGTTTCGTTCATGGCTGGCCAAGGGAGGCGGGTTGTTTGACGGATTGACTCAGGGTCATTTGGGACGCTGTGTGCGACCAACTGAGTATATGTTCGCGAGAAAGGCGAGCCGAAAGTGGCAACGATCATATTAATTCAAGTCAACAGCAGGTCAGCGGCACATCGCCCTTGTCTCCTACCAACGCTTTTAAACTTCACTGCGGAACGGCAGAATCTAGCACACTGATGCCTAGAGTCAGTTTGATTTAAAATAAGCGATTGTGTTCAATTCGAGTTACAACGCTTGAGTGCGCTACATCTCAAACAGAGACAACAACAAGCCATCCACGGCTAATGATGTTGCCGCTAAGTGTATCATTGTAATACATCGATACGATTTTAGGTAATTTCTAAGGGTACACCATGAACACATTGTAACATCGCATGGTCTGTGTAATTGAACTATCGTTGGACCAGCGTAATAGACAATTAAAATTTGAGAGCTTTGCATTGGAAGCCTCGTTGCCGAACAACCATTCTCCGAGGCGGTGGTGGACTACTCTCTGATAAGCAAACTGTTTTTCGTTTTTGACGTGGCTGACGAAGTGCTTAACTACCGTCGGGAAAATGTCTCACTACTCGCTGGACAGCACCAATTTCCCATTATATTCAGTCAACAGCTTTGGAAATGGATACTTCCTTATTGCTGGTGGAGGAGGCATTTCTAAAACGGGTATTCCCAACGCAGTCGTAAGTGGTCAGTGGATTGATCGAGTACGGAAACTCAGCTGTTGCCGTTGTTGTGCCAGTTCATTGACTTATTGTCGATACTGCATATTAAATACTAGTCAAGAAGATGCACATCTCATGTAAAACATTTATTTTGTCAGCTGCTGAATCACTGTATGTCTATTCTGGTCCCTAGAATGTCTACAAAATCGGGCAAGATGGTAACAAACTCAACGCCAAGTTGTTGGATCATTACAATCCTGGTCCTGAGGCAGTGATGAATGTGTCGGTTCATCCGACGGAACAATTTACATTTGCTGTTGGAATGGACAACAAATGCCAGATAATCTCATGCAAAATTACAGAAGAGAACAACAAAGGAAAAGACGAGAAGAAACAATCTGAGAAACCCAGCGACGAACACCTTTGCATGAAACTAGGTCCTAGTCAAGTCACCACGAACAAAACTGACGAAAAATCGGAGCACTATCAAAAGTGCGTCTGTTTTTCAAGCGACGGCAAGCACCTTGTCACTGGCGCATCAGATGGCTACGTCAAAGTCCTCAAGGTAGGAAGCTGACATGGCACTCTGATGGGTTGCTAACTAGACAATGCATTAGTCTTGTTCATTGCATGACACTGTAATCCTAGTTTTTTATATTTTTCACATTTCCAGTATCCAAGTCTTGATGTTCTTCATGAGATCAAAGCGCATGAAAGTGACGTTGACGACGTTGCAGTTCATCCAAATTCACACATGGTGAGCATTCAGCAGCTGTGCAATTTAATTATTACGCAGATCACCCAAATGGAGACTGGATGTAGCTGACATCTAGAGATTCATTTTTGTTACTGAAATTGTCACGTGTCATCTTGCAGTTTGTGTCAGTGTCACGTGATGCAACGTCATACGTTTGGAATTTGGCAAAGGGGAGAAAGGAAATTCAATTATTTTTCACTGGAACGCAAGATGACGAATACTTCTACAAAATACGCCATGTCAGGTATCGTCCTACAGATGCAGTCTCTTTATAGACAAGTGGCGCATGCAAATGCAAGCAGCATACTGCAAAAATTGCCAAACTCTTTCAGTTGAATTGTTGTGATGTTTCTTGGCCCTGTAACAGATAATCACAACCGTTAGTATCTCAGTTGAGACATCTGGCATGGCTTTATTGTCTTGTTGCAATGATTGAAATGTTGTTTCATTTGTGCTTGATCAAGGCTGGTAAAAGACAGAAATGCGAAGGAGTGCTATATGTATACAACCCACACACCCAGCAAAGTACAACCAAAGAGCAATAAAAATAGCAACTACGTCGTGAAATGGGACACACAAAAGTGGATTCCAATGTTGAGTGCTGAAATTCTGAACCACTCGCCGTCTCAGTTATCCGTCAGGTAAAACGCAGAGCTCACACGGCACTGCAGGTGTTGACGAGATGCCAGGCTTTCAGTCACAATGTACGTGTATCATTTATTCCTCATCTTGCAGCCCGTGCGGGACATACGTTGGGGTTGGTTGTGCAAATGGGTCGGTACAGATCTACTCATCATGGAACATGCATGTGAGTATATGGTACATTGTGCAATGACGATCGTCTAGAAGGGATGAGATCTGATACTGATATTTAGGGCATTTCTATGTGGTAGATTCTAACATTTATTATTTTCCAATCTAGCTCCTGCAAACTGTCCCTGATGTGCACGGAATATTCGTCACTGGTTTGGCCTTCCTTCCTACGAGCAGACTAACTTATGAAATACTGAAAATGGATGCAGCATTACTCAGCATCTCCGTTGACAACAACTGCGAATTAACTGTGCTACCACGACGTGGTAAGTGGGACATTCACTTGACGTCCTCCATGTTGCTTGAATCCGGCTTGTGTGCCCTTAATTTCACGTTTATTTTTTATTTCCAGCGCAATACAGCTACAACATTGCCATCGTCGGTTTCTTCTTTACAATTGTCCTGATATTCTATATCTTAGCCACATATGAAAGTAATTTTTAAAATGTAAGATAGAAGTACATATAATGATGTCTATACAAATGGGTTTAATGCAAAGAAGGTCGATCAATGGCTTTGTTCCTGCGAGCAGTATCATTGTCTCAGCATGACCAACAACACACACAAAAGGAAGAACCACCATGGTACAAAATGTCACTTTAATTCAGAAAGTGCTGTGCATTGTGGGCTACGTGCAATCCTTGGTGGGAGGGTCTTCACAATTCATCTAAGCAATGTGTGCAATTAGCGCTATACACATTGCTATGACAAATCTGACTCCTTCATTTTTTAGCTGAAGGCAGCAAATTTAATTGTCCAGTTAGTCACATTTAAATATTAATTATTGTCTAAGTGAGCTAGCTGGGAGTTTGGCAAATATTACAAACAGTCCCGATCCGCATGAAGACCTTGCGCAGAATTGCACGCAGCTCTGCCTTGATGTCCAACGTGATCAAGTCGCATAAAAACGGATAAAAGATGACAAGATGTAGTTTGAACTGAAAACAGAAGGAGACACAACAGATATATCACACCAGGGTATAAATTTAACTCACAGGAAGTATGGATCCACAACCTATGTAAAGGACTTACTCGATCATCATCTAATGACAGAAGTTTTGTAAGTAAGAGGACCAGCAGGTACGTCCATGCCTGGCGATGTGTTGTCGATTCTAAAGACATGTAGTACTGAAAAACATCTTTTGCCATGCTGGAAGTAAACGCAAAACAACAAATATCAGAAAACAAGCCAGGCAATAACACAATATCGCATTGACTGCTACAACTGCGTGGACCGTCATTACCTGAACAGTTGTTCTTCAGCTATTGGCCACGAGTCTTGCCTAGCTTCGTCGTTGTAAATTTGATAGAGTATTCGAAAGCAGCACGCGATACTTGTCGTCTCCTGTTTTAGTAAATTTGGACGTGATTTCCCTTTTGTAAATCCTAGAAATGGAAATATTTCAGTCAGTTGAAGAACACAATCATTCTTATCACAAAGCTTTGAATTAGCAACAAACACAAAAGATTACTCATTGCATTGATACATAATAACTTCTCACCGGCCTTCCAGAGGGCATTGCGCTGGGCGGCATTGCTGTTAAACTGTCGTGCAAACAAGTGCGAATTTTGCAAGCATTTCACAAAGGTCAGCAGCTGAGAAGAACTGAGCTGAGGGAACATGCCGACATCGATCAACGAAGAGACGTAGGAAGCGTCAGGAGACTGCAGTAATAACAACATGCAACAAATCATACAAACAATAGCAGCCAAGTGGCAGATTCACCAGGATGCCTTGATGCATATGATACAAGGCAGCATACCTGAGCGGCAGCCATGTTCTCTGCATCTTCTTTTTTAGTAGTAGCAGGAAAGAAGACAATGTTGTCAATGGTCTGAATGATTTCATATTGGACAACGCATCTGATCAGCAAGGAGTTGAACAGTGTCTTTTCCTGGCTGATCTCTGTCAGGAACAAAGGAAGCGCCATTAAAGATAGATGACTGTGCAAACAACATGATTCTCTGTCAATGTCATTGCGTCATACACTCACTTTGTCTTGTGATGGAATGGAGACTTTCTCGTGAATCTCTTCTCGTCAATGTTGGCAAGCTGTGCACGCTGATGTCATCGCTTTCTCGCACATCCAAGCCAACATTCACTTGCTCCCAGTCTCCACCGACGTCATCGGCATCAACATCTTTTGTGTGCCTCTGAAGCAAGAAATCATCCCAATGATATAAACAGCTGTTTGACAGCAACAAGGACATGGCATACACAACATTCCAATCAGTTGCTATGGGAACAACAAGTTCTTATAAGAGCACAGAAGCAATAGTGCCATGGACAATTTGGCAACCTTAATGTCACAAAGGTCAAAAATGTGCACCTGGGAAATATTCACATCTTGATACTGTGATGAAGCATCAACCTGAACATACTGTCAACGACAATGAGGACGCACACAAGACTGGTCCCACAGCTGGATATGACTGATATAGTTGAAAAATAATTGGTTTGTTTGTTTGAGTTTGGACGCTGTAACACATCATTTTGTTGCGAGGGCATTTTCCAGCTTACCCCAATTGCCAGAAGGTTGAAAGCATATGCAGCAACCATAACGCCAGATTGTATTCTGCTGAGCAATTTACACACAGTAAGATGTTTCACCCTAATAGGCATTTGTTTACTCATTTGTTTTATAATTATGCTTTATCAGACGTTTCTCCTTTCTGACATTGTGCATTTTTGATTGTCTTTTTGGTGAAACAAGATTTGTCCAACATATTAATCAGCCAATCACAAAATTACAATCAGCAAAATTAGCCAGTAAAACTGATCGGCAAATATCCTGATCGGTTCCTTTCAGCAAAACACTCTGATTGGCTAGATTGTTTCATTATTTGCTAAACATTTCCAGCAAGGTACTGTCTGTGCTTCTTCACGTCAACACCTGCAGATGATGCAAACTTTCTGAGTTTTTGGGTGTTACTGAAATGGGGTAAGTGATACTCAAAGCCATGACCCATCAATCCACCTCAAAGTGCTGCAATCACTTGAATTGAAATGGGAAGCTGTGCCTGTGTGAGCATGAAAGCATTACCTTATAAGCTGTGTTGGGTCCCTTGGGCGTTGAACTGGGGGTTGTGGGTGTCTCCACTGTATCCATGCCTTCTGGTTTCCACGTCAGCAGTTCAGCAGGGATGGAGTTGTTAAAAATACCCTCAATGCAAAGACAAGTCTTTGACCACGTCTCTGCAGTAAATCTATGTCCATTGGAAACGACAAGGTTCTCCAGGCAATTCACACCAGACCTGGCAAGTTGCTCATTGTCTGAGTGAAAATTAAGAACAAATTAATAATGCATGAACAGTGGATGTTAACGACAGCCTACACGACAAGCGTACACAGTTCTACGCAGCATACCTTGTTGCACACACCACACCAGCTGACCATACATGTCATCGAGTAAGACACCAGAGAGTACGTCAAAGTATTGTGTAAAGACGTCACCAATGGCATACAGAGCGTGATTGCATGTGGTCGTCATCCATTCTGCTTTCTAAACAAATGAGGATCATGAATTTAAGGGACTGGCATGTAAGCATGCGCTTCAACGACGCTGGTCTGCAACGGCACGGCACTGACCTCAATCCAGTCGATTTGCTGATCAGGAAGTTTCATGCTGTCAAATATCCTGAACACGACCTTGAACACCTCCTTCCACCAATGATTGTGAAATGTATGACCATAGGACTTCATGATCTCAAACATCACGGTCAATGCCCTAATCAAATAAACACAACAGCATAGAATTCATTCTGCAATTTTCAGATGGATCCTTTGATAAAGTGCTGCTTGTGCAACTGGGAATGGGGAACATCATCATGTGGGGTTGACTGCACATCTATTCACGTCTTCAGTGGAAAATGTATTGCAATAAAACATGAACATGGTTCAATTTATCTTGAATGACAGTGTGACCGACATGAATGTTATAACACAACTAGCTGAAGCCATCACATGTGCTTAGCGACCACCGGTAATCCTGTATAGACCGACAGAGCAAAGATCCATTGGCTGCTGGTAGCTTACACAGGTTCTTTGGCATACAAACTAGCAGAAGCTTGCGATGGACGACATTCAGATCAACAGAGCATCACCGATCCTTACCTGGTTCTGACATCTAGCTTGCAACGGCTTATGATGCATGACAATTCAAAGATGACTGGAAACCACCCTCGCACCCAGATGCGATCGGACTCACTGATGCCGGCATCCTCAACAAAATGCTCACGGAACATCTGAAAACGGGACAAAGAGGAGTAAGCAGGCTACTGCAGATGTGGGTGAGATCCTATTCCTGGGATTGATCACAGTGTGCATGTGAACCTGACTTACCAAAGGGTTCTCGTAGACATGCTTGGCACAGTGGCGTATCAGGCGAATAGCTTCCATGCTGGTGTCAGGAAAGGCTGCATTGCATGCAAATTCTGATAAACATTTTACTGCATCTTGAAATGAGTCCACCGTCGCAGAGAAATGCTTCTCAAAGATTGTGGCTAAAATAGAAGACACATTTCAGATTTTCCAATTGCGTTTCTTGCTAAGGACTAACTATCTGATTCGTCGTTGTGTTGTCCAGTGGTCGTATCCTGTCCTTCGTCCGCTGTTCGTCGTGATTGGTCTCTGTGGAATCGTTACACGTC
>OFHS01002476.1:0-20883 GCA_900245855.1 Calvadosia cruxmelitensis | reverse complement strand
AAAGGCTTTTCAAACTCAAGTCATGAACAACTATCGCAGCAGTTACAACGCATGCGCAATTATCAGACAATGTAACCACATTCAAATTTATGATAAACTAAGTCTAGTATAAAACCAAAACTTCCAGTTCAGTGCAAATCTACTTCACCATGATGTCATCAATGAATAACATGTGACACACTAGTGTGTGATTCCCACGATCACAGCGGTGGGCGACCAATTTTCCCACGGTCTGAATATGAAGATGAAAAAAAAAGAAAAATTTTCCTCTCCACAACATTGACCCACGGGTTACCATGCTAACTGTGAGTCAAAAATGTAGTCAAAAACTACTTTGCTACAAAGAAAACTAGTTCGCTACTTGTAGTTCGCTACTTCCATCACTGCTCATAGTGGTTCATAAAATGAAAGGCGGTGGTGTTACCAAAAGGCCGGTTCACTCGGCGGCAGATATATAAGGGAAATTGTTTGTGCAGATTAACGAGGGTGCATCTAGCTCAACAGCAGAGCAGCGGACCGATAATCTGAAGGTCATGAGTTTGACTCTCATTGTGATCAGTCGCAAACCTCCCATCGGATTATAGCACCACGGGCACACTCATCTTGGGCCTATGAGTTTATTGATCTTATCTCGGTTTAGGTGATATTTCATATCATTAGATAACCAGATACATTTCTCAGGTATCAGCTGCATTTCCTCTCACTGGAAGTCGTGTCCATGTATCGCACATTCACTCAATCTTTGCAAAAGAATTATAATTTCCCTTTGAAATCTAATTACATGACTTGACTGTAGTTAATGTGCTGAAACAAATAAAATGGATTGGTTGATTGAATGATTACCATTATCATGGAATGTAGTATTTCTTGGGTGTTTTTAGTCACAAACACACTGTCTGTTGGTTGGTTTCTACAATTTGTCATAATTACTAACTTTCAAAACTACTAATTTTGTAAACCTTGATTGTATGTTACCCTGCTCGACACGTTCCTTGCGTTTGATAGGATAGAATAGAATAGGATAGGATATAATGGATTGGATAGGATAGAATAGAATAGGAAAGCATAGAATAGGATATGAAAGGATAGGATATAGGATAGGAGTATATTTCAGACGTATAAGCGGCTAGCGACTGCGAGGCATACAAAATAACAGCTAAATAAGCATAGTACATGCTGCAATACAATTTACAAAATTTGATATGGTTGCTCGTTTCTGTTGGAGAGTGTATGTTTACACTAGACACTCTACAAAGCAACTCATGGTGGTTCGTAAAATGAAAGGAGGTTGTGTACCAAATGGCCGGTACACGACGACGTAACGAGGCTCACTCGGCAGCAGATATATAAGGAAGATTGTTGTGCAGATTAACGAGGGTGGTTCTAGCTCAAAGGCAGAGCAGTGGACCAACAATCCAAAGGTCGTGGGTTCGACTCCCACGTCGCGTCACTTATTTTTTGTACTTTTCTCAATCTCGGTTTCCAACAATTTCTTGATGCCAATGAACCATTGTGACTGCAACATACATTGAGCCTGTATTTCTATATGCTTCTGTATCTTGGATCTTAACAGATACGCTCTCTCGTCAGATCAATCAAATTTACAATCACCTTCTGTGTCATGCTCTTGGCTATCACTACCCTAGGATCATCACGACCATTGAACTACGGCAAATGACGCCGTCGGCCTCTGCAATCATGCAGCAATGCCGGCTACAATTCATTGGTCGCACTTTGAGAAGTAAGGATCGCTCTCCCCAGCCCCTACATGAAGTCATGGAATGGAAACCCACTGAACTACACTGCTGAGGCTTCGCCAATCTTTGTACTTATCGTGATGTGTTAGCGTCGGACTGTTTGTTTACTGGTGTACCGTTGTCCTCTGTTAAGTAATCGTAGTGTGCGGAAAGTGTCTGTGATGATTTGAACAGGAACGGGTTGTTCTGTTGAACACTATCGTCCGAAAAAAATACATTGCCTCTGATGGACCAGCACATGAAAGTAACAGTCAACACGTCAACAGGTTGTTTATTGAATACAATTCAATGATGAATGGCTTTGTTTATTGTGCTTGATTAGGTGGTCAAAGTGATCACTGGCAAATAGCCGGTCAATCCTGTAGGTAAATTTTGCATGTCAAGTTTGCAGGTCAATCTGGCGGGTCAAACTGACTGACACTGATCTGCCTGCAATCGAGCATCAATAAACAATATTCCAATAGCAGATGACTTACAAAGTGGCCGTGGAGAAATGACAGGAGCTTCCTGGAGCTTCTTTCCCTGGTCCCCGAAAGGGTTCTGCCTTGGATGGACTGGAGCCTAGCAGTAGGCCCCAGCACTCCAGCAGACCCCATCTGTTAGGAGAGATGCTCCGTATCTCCCTTAAATGATTTATTCCAGTTTAGAAACATGTCTGTAAAATCCTGCTTCCACGCCTGGAATTACTATCATTAACGACGTAAATAAATCATAAATCTCGATGAAAGGAGCGCGCGACTGACGTTGGATAAAGTCCGACTGTAGTCCACAGCGCACGCGCAGACAGCTCGGACAACTGAAACTAAAACTTTCGTCTTTCTTGGAAAAGGACGAGCGCTGAAGATGTTCAAGCAATGCTCGATTCTCAAAGACTCAAAATGGTAAATTATCGTTCCAGATATCTTGATAATATGCTCGATAGCTAGCTGAAACGTTGTCTGTTGTATCGACTATTGAGTGGAAACTTGGGCATATTGTTCAGATTCTAGACTGGCGGATATTCCTTTGACGCAAAAGCCAAATAGGACTGTGACGTAACACGATACTACGCAGTTTCCCAGCACAAAAATATCTCTCCTTTCTCATGTAGCCACGGTAAAATGACGAAGTGCGAATATGATTGAACGTTTACTATTAGTATTACCAGCGAAAACGTCACGCAATTCCTCGCTCAGCAAAAGCTGATGTAGGCAGATTGAGCGCGATAGCATTTTGTTGAATTAATGGGAGGGGTTAGTTGAGATAAAAGACTCAAGAATACAATTATAATACAAGACAATCGATTAATACATCTAGATAAACTAACCTTCCGAGAATAAACCGTATCGTTGATTCCTTGGCTTGCAGTGTGCACGATTTCACTGTTGAAAATGATGCTTTGGATTTAATATCCTCCGTTGTCTGTTAGTTCTTGCTCGTTCCAGCGGAGAGCGGCGAATGAAAGAATTCAAAGCAGTCTCATTGTTATGAAGAATAAACTGGCATACGCGCGTCAATCATCATTGCCCATTTCGCAGACAATCACAAACAAATGCAGTTCTTCTATCCTTTGTCAAAATAAAGCGACAACAAACAAGCAGATTGTTGGAAAAACAAAAGTTGTGTTGTTCGCAGGAATAAGACATTCGTACACGCGCAGATTTCTTGCCCATATTGATGACCCCAAGGTTGACCCTTGAGTCATTGAAAATTATTGTCGTTCCAGGAAAATCTCACGTTTAGAATACCCACCAGTACGATTGTTGCCTTGACAGACCAGTGCTTCCACTTTCCAGGAAATTTCCTGGAAACCAGGAAATCTGACCATCATGCAGGAACTGATCAGGAAAGTCACAGTTGCAGGAAATTTCCAGGAAATCGATATTTTTCTCTCTTCTTTGTTCTGTTTGTAAGGTTGAGCCATATTGAGGTGCCAGTATGTAAAGTTTTACTTTTGCGCGGGGAACGCTAAATTTCTGCTCGTACGATCGCGCGGATTTTTTTCTCTATTTTGACGTAATTTACACCCACTAATTCAATTTATTGGCAATATTGTGCAGATTTTGTTGAACATCTTTTAAATGCGCGGCACGGAATTTCGGAGCTGGCTTCGCGGGCCCTACTTTTCATGCTGGCACGTGAGGTTGAGTTGAAATCGACAATTTTGACAGACAAATTGATCCTCATTGACAACAGTATCGCTGATAGCGTTCCAAACAAAACATTTTAGTGGCGTCTTCATCTTTGGCAGAGGTCAACTCACTTGTATAAATGCAGCGGGACTGCGCATGGCGGATTGCCTTTGCCGTTAGCTTCACATAACCAATTGACCAAATGCAATCTCAATGCATTTTGGGATTCATGCTAGTTGACCTTTGCCCTATGTGATGACTCACGAAAATTGCTTTGCTTGAAGCGTATTCAACCGTACTCTTTTCTGTGATGGTCTATTTCAAGGATTGTTCTTAGATGTCGAAATTGTCGATTTCAGCTCAAAAACACGTGACTGTAGTAGCTTAAATTCCAACAATGCATCAGGACTGCACTTGGCCAATTGAAAATTCGATATAGGATTCATGACATAAATACTTTTACTGAGCACCCTTAATTACATCAAATAATCCCTGTCTCTAGAGCAATTGAAATTAGTAAATCAATGTAACTAAGCTTGCCTGAGATATCAATCCCTTCCTCTAGAGTCTAAGTTGAAATTCAACGGTCTTCTTGAGCAATCATACGCAGTGAAGCAAGAGCTCTACGCGAGACCAGAGTCCATAGGTGTCCAGGAGCCGGAGCCGGACTCGTGAACCAGAAATGCTCATTTGAGCAGGACTCGGATCGGACTCAATCATCCGCCGATAGAGCAGGACCAAGAGCCGAATTCAGTTTTAGCCTTTTAGCAAATTATGAAAGTATCAAGTAATGACAAGTATGATATCAAATATCAAGATGAATATTGAAGAAGTGCGCGTCTGTCACAGCATGGCAATGTTAGATGCAGAATCATTAGAGGACGGATTTGAACCTTGTTTCTGATGGGCCAGTCTAAAGCACCTCTTCAAACATTTTGAATATTTTTATGTCTCTGAACATTTTCTAAGGATGCTCCTAAATTGTCATCGTCCCAATTCAATGATATGTTGATTATAATGCTTTGTTCTAGTTTTCAAAGATTATCAATTCCTGTACTCTCCATGTGTAACATATAAAACAGGCGATGCAATTAGCCATAGTCACCAAAAACAATGCCAAATTGATTCATTATAAATGCGATGGCAGTTGAAACAGTTCCAGTTGACCTGCTTCTACAATCCGACATAATAGCGTAAGAAAAGGGCAAGTGGGGCGACCATCCCGGGCGCTGGAGGGAGTGACGCCAAAGTAGGATCGACAACTGAATTCTTGCAAGGAGCAAAATACTTTTCTACCATGTATACCCTGCACATTTCAACAATGCCGATCTTATCAAAGAGTATTAATCAACCAACAGGTTGCTTGGAGCAACAGTGGATGAAGGAAAGCTAGACGATGAGATTGTCAAATCTTATTTTGCACTGGATTTGATCAAATTCGGTGCATCCATAGTTCTTTAGGCGTTCCCTAGCTATGTGGCCACCGGACGACAAGACAATCAGTCTAATGAGTAAGAGTAATAATCAGCAACTAGTCAACTACACAATATTGAGAGAACGCGTCAATAACAACAAAGCGTTTCCAGTTCGCAGTGTGTACAATAACAATACATATATCTATTTGTCACCAAAATCGTTTTCTCATAACAATTTCATCTCGAGATATTTTGTCCGATAACGCGCCTGGTCTGATTCTATGGCTGGCAGTCTAATTACAAGGAGATGGCATTACTGACATTGGGTTTCATTGATATTTGAGTATCTTGGTTTCTCCTCAAGTCAGATTTCTGTAGGATTAAAGTGTACTGTGCCATGAAAGCAGTATCTTTGGAGCGTTTTCCCAGATGAAGATACCAGATCAGAAAGAGAGCAAGTAGGAGCTGTATGCTGATTCCAGTCACAACGGCGATAGTAGTGAAAATGGCATCGTTTAAATCATCCGAAGATTTGCCACTTGAAAGTTATCATCAAAACGAAATAGACAGACGTCATCAATTAATTAATCAATTATCAAGGGATTATTTGGGCTTTGTTTTATTTTGATGATTTATTTCTATATCAATGATTTGCGAATAAATTGTCGGTTTGTAGGAGAGTGTCAGTCAAGTACATCTTCCATTTCTTAAGAGAGAATCTAAGCAAGCTATCAGTATGATATAATTTATCATGTAATGAGAAGAAACGGAGTAGGTTAACCAACGTATTTAATTTACAATTATGCAAGGGAACTGTATTGGCATTCGTGGCACGTGCTTGTTTTATTTTGTAGATCCTTTACTGCATTCAATACTTTAGTTTAATTACGTTGGAGTGTTGGAATAAAATGAATAATTATCAGAAAAGAAATAATGTTCATTGCAACTGCTTCCAAAAACCAAGTGATGGAATATTCCATCAGTTGAATGAGTTAGTCACATTTAAATGAAACACTGCTTTTCAAAGGAAAGATTTGGGCAGACATGAACCGAATGGTTACAGTAGCCACACATAATACATTATCAACAGGTCGTCGAGATGAAATTTAAAAGAGAAGTCACTTCATGCTTCGGCAGAAAGTTGCTAGGAAAAGCAAGGAAACCTTGAAATGTATCAGAATTAAAAGATCGTCTCGTCCAAGGTCTTACCATTTATAAGGCCTATCTTGTATGTTGGTGATATGTCACCAAACTTGCTACTTCTACCCACCGCTACTAGTGACACAATGTATGAGTCACTAGCTTCCAGACCAATTACGACATACTGACATGGGTCTGTGTCTGTGTCACACGTGGCTGTGAAGTTCATCGCAATGTCTGTCAAAAGTGTTTGACGTAGATGATGTACTTCGTTATTCCACTGCTAGGAATGCAAAGAGGTGGCTGCCATGAAACTTTCAAAGAATTGCCATTGACAGGAATAACAGTCATACTCTGTCGTTTGCTAGCAGTCACTGTAGAACAAAAACAATAAGAACATCAACGTTAATGTGAAACATTAAATCAAAGTACAAGATATAAAACGAATGTACGAAGCTATAAGGAATACATTACGTCTTCTGCTGACTTTGATTGTCTGGTCGTCTACATAACTCGTCCCATTTGCATAACAGAGAAATTGTTTTAGAAATGTGGCATCAGTAACAGTGAGGTGATATGTGGTTGTTCCTTGTGTCGATGAGGAGAGAACAATTGAGCCATCGAGCAGACTGACGGTAGGTACAGGAACACCATCAGCCTCACAAGTTATTGAGATGGTCTCATTGACACATGCTCTCAACACAGGTTTGACAACTTGTAAATTTATGACGGGACCATCTGCAAATAACGAAAGAATCATTTGGTACCATACAAAGATAACAATAAATTATATATAATGTACACAGAAGACTCATAGCGCAGTCAATTATCATGAAGTAGTAATGTTTATATCATCCGATGAAGATCCGTCTTAATGCAACATGTAGTTATAATATTATTATTGTTTACTCTGAATTGCAAAACATTCTAATAACTAAGGGTACCAGTGTTAAATATCGATTTCGTCTCAAATCACAGTGCCGCATGTCCTTAATACCAGAATGTATCAGTATACTATACGTTTGGCCTTAATTGTTCTTACAGTTTACTTGGATGGTTGTGGATTGAAGGGCATCTCCTGCTTCCGTTGATACGCTGCATTCGTATTTTCCAGCGTCTGAGCGAATGATGTTTGAGATTGTTAATTAAGCATTGACTGTAAGCAACAATGCCATGAGGTGTCTTTGTTGTTTTGATCGGAGCAGATGGGATTCCCCTTGAACTCTTGTCGGTCCACTGTAGAGGGGCTTGTGGGAGACCTTCGAACGCGCATGTCAGAACAAATTGCCCAAATTCTCTGACATAGATGACCCTTGGTAGTAGTGGCTTGACCGAGACAGGGGGAACTGTAGAGAAACAAGGTAACGTTATTTAAAGTTGGACAGAATATAGCCATCAACAGTAAAACATACTATACTGGTTGTACCCTTGGCAACCATTTATGTACTACAAAAATGCCTTAAAAATATGCCTTCATATCATATATACCTCTCGTCGACGTAGCAATGGCAAATATGCAGTGTTGGTCCCCAAGGGCCAAGGGTACTGAATAATTATACGAGAAAGGTACTACATATGTTGCAGAAAATAAAAACCCTTTCGGTATCGTTAGTTCTCAAAGTGCTGCAATATCGAGACTGATGCCCTATCTTGGGTGTCGCATGTATATGATTGTACGCAAATGAATGACGAAAATATTGATTGATCTGGAGATCTGCTATAAAACTGTAAGCCATTGCAAGGAAAGTAACATTAGCTTTGGAATTGGATACTGTTAAGAGGAAATTATATATTACGTAAATAATAATAATCTTTGTGTTTAATATTAAAACCAGTTAATCAATATTACGTTAACAATGCAATGGCATTTTATTCAATTCATTAGTTGTAAAACATCTTGATTTGGTTCAGACGTGTTTGTCGTCTCTGACTACTTTTTACCCTTGGACAACAGTTCCCTTAACAATACAACAGATCAAAACTATTGTGAAATTTGTATCCACTGTTGAACAATGCACATTTAATGACGACTAGCTAATAATAAACAAACGAACTTTTGATACTCAAGACGTCATAGATTGTAAATAATGTAGTTATTAGTTCTTGTAAATATGATATTATGCGGTCAGTTAGTTTAGAGTTCACGTTTTTACATTGAACTGTTTATTAGGGACATTAGATTCGATGATATTTTAATAGTAATTTATATTCTGAGTTTATATAGTTCTAATTTATTATTCATTTTTTGTCAAATCAATGATATTTGAGACGTCATTATTTGACTCCTATGATAGAATAATTATATTTATATAGTTATGATCTTAGCATAAGGTCACTATTAAAGAAAAACGCAAGAAAAAACAAAGTCTCTGCGGAAATACGTGTATTCAATGCGACGGGTGGAAGTCAACGAAAAAGGTACAAGCTCAATGTGATTACATCTAGCACAACTGTAAGTCTATCGGGGGTACTTGTTAGTAATACAATGAGTACTAAACAACAGGGAATGTATAGCTTGTGTCAGGCTATGTAGACATGGTATTTTGAGTGCTGTGAGACCTTGAGAATGCATTAAACAATTGTTTGCAGTTCGTGCTTCTATTCAAAGGAATTCAACGCATTTTCATGTCTCACTATGCACCCAGAGTGCTTCTATCACTATGGAAACCGTTTCACATGTTTTATATATAATTATACAATAGATTATGGAAATACAGTCATATAGTGAAACGTGTCATAGCCAGTGTTGTGAGAATTACTCTTGAAAAGTAATTAATTACACTACTAATTACTTTCCCGAAAAAGTAATTAATTAGACTCATAGCATTAATTTGTCTTAAACGATGACCGCAGAAGGTGTTGTAGTTTATCGAGGGTAGTCCATTAAGTCAATAGTTGTTATGGTGGCCTCCCTTGGAGTCATCGATAATTAAAACCACGTAAGATATAATCAATGTCCGTGCATGCCAACTGAGTAAGGAGTTGAACCCGTGCTGTCTCATTAGCAACTATGTATCCTAACCGCTATACCACATCAAATGCAAATACCAGCTTCGAACTCAGTTGTCTTTCAAATTTTTTCAAATAGCATCCTTTATCTATGCTATACAAACACCTGCGTTATGAGACCACGTTTCATTAATTTCTTGAGTGGTCGCCTGACACAGGTTTAGCTCACATCATTACCTGTGATTCTAATTGGGATTGTTGAGCTTGCTTTCGTTCTTGCAGTAAAACCGTTGTAACTCATCACGAAGCGAAACTCAATCTTTTGGTCTGGAAAAGACATAATGCTAATCCTCATAATTCGTGGTGAGGGAATTGAAACTCTGTCAGCGTAGTTTGGTGATTCAGCAGCAATTCCATCATACAACTGAAGAGAGTTCACCGAGGTATTCCAAACAACTAATGGGATAACGTCAGAGTTACGTGATAAAACATAGCCCCCACAAAGTTCCGATAAAGTATTCCCGTAGCCGACTCCAAGATCAAATATATCTAATGAAATGTCAATGAAACTGCCAAGCACAACGTGATCTTTGGGTGAAGAAATGCCTATCATCTGACAAGTGACACCTGGCAAATGCAAAATAAGAAAAAAATTACACAAATACTGCAAATTGAATCTATAATCAGAGAAATCCCAGCATGAGGGCATCAACATCTATAATCATGGCCCCTCAAATGCATCCAGATAGATTTCAGAAATTCTACCCGTGTTATCAGCAATTTGAAGCTACAACTACACAGTTGAGAAACGGATGAACGAAATATTAAACTACTCTCGATATATGAATTTAGTCAATCTACCATATCTAGAGTTCAACTTCGTTAGTGTATATGGGATTAAACAGCAAAATGTTAGCGATGCCGAAATCCTGGTGTCGCATTGGCTCTTTCGTACTGCGCCATTTACAACGTCCATCTATATGTGCTAAACTGTTGTCTAAGTATATTACTCTGCCATAGGTCTGCAATGTTATAAATATCAAGTGGAGTGAAGATTATGCAAAAGGCAAAGCGACTATGATTTATCATAATATCTAAACATTTAAATCTCACCGGAAACACCCATGAAGCACCCATGAAAGCAACAGAACTTTACTAACAGCCATTGTTCAGACTCCAACTCATCAAACCATGAAGTCGTGGTTCCACAATGGATCTGCGATTGAAAACAATAGAATTGTTAATAGTCTTCCAAATTATTTTGCATAGCACACTACTTTCAGGCTCAGATGATTACTTGCAAGGAAGAAAAATAACGAAATGCGGAGATACGCTTGTCACGTTCCATTTATAAATAGTGGTATTTTTCTTATGTAATCTCTCCAGATAATTACAGCGTCGGAGATGACGACCGAAGCCTTTTACCGATGTTGATAAATAATTATGCTTTCCTTGATCTGCGAGAGCTTTTTGTATTCTTTCTACATTATTATGTTGGAGTGAAAGGCGATATCAAGGATATACAGGATCAGATGTTATTTGATAAAGATAAAATTATTGAAGAATAGCAGAGCACTTGCGTAAATGATTCTTGCGAAGCACGCGCAAAAATGATTCAGGCATAAATTTATATTATGAGGCATACAGAAAGAGCATTCAGGACAGATCGATTGGTTATGTGTCTATGTCTGGCGATCTCCTGGACTGGTATAAGCAGGATGGACAAGACCTCTTCTCCAATCAGTCAATCGATGTTGGTGAGTAGAAATGATTGTGATGTGCTGGAAAGAATCCAAAGAAAATCCTCATTTATTTTTATTTTTTTGAACTGCCACACACGGAGACTGACACTTTTTGGATGAACGGTGGAGGTACGTAGGGGGATTTTTTACGAGTTCCACCACCCTCGTTGCGAGGGCTGGCTCCCTTGTCTAGAACTATTAGTTGGAAGTTTCGAACCACCTCTGTACTGATTATAATTGTGCAGCACGGCGCGTTACATTAAGCCCCTTGCCACCAGGGCAGCAACATGGCCCAAGCTGCAGGTCCGGCTGGGATTCGTACCCCGTACCCGGGGTACGAAAGCCAGCGTTCCTGCCGCTAGGCCATGAAGCCGTTAAAGAAAATCCTTATAATGATCAAAGCGTCCATGTTAGAACACACTCACAGTAGCTTTGCCCTCTGATTTCTAAGGTGATATCTCGGATTCAGAGGTAATCATGTGAGTCAGAAACTACAACTTATTTTGGTCATTCCTCAATTTTGAATGCATTATTTTAGGAGCAACAATTAAGTTACTAAACGTCAATGCTCGTACAATGAGGTTGGCAACAAGGCCGGCTTCATCGATATAATGCGACAATGTTCAGATGCTTTAAGGTCTGAGGAAACATGAATTCCCAGATCATGAATGAAATTTTCTACATAAGGTAGCGTGCAAACGTTGATTTCATATCTTGAATGTACGTTTGGTCTACCAATGTTAGCATCAGCTAAACGAGCAAGCAGGTAGGTTTTCGATTGATGGTGGAATCGTTCTACACGTCTATTTGCTTGCGGATGGTACGACGTTGTTCGGTGTGAATTCATATCTAAGAGTGCAACCAATTCCGACCAGATAGCCGAGGTGAACCTGCGGTCGCGGTCGAAAGTGATGTGCGTCGGTAAGCCATAGCGGGAAATCCAAGCGGACAACTAAGCAGGCGCACAAGAAGGAGTAGTGGCATCGGACGTAGGGATAGCCTCTGATTGCAAGACAACTCAACTAGAAGGCCGCGATGGAAGAGAAAATCCGCGCCAATATTCGGGAAACAGTCATCTGCCACGAGAAAAGATCCCTGGAGAGAAGAGCCAGGTGAGGGTTGCAAAGTGAGGAGATTAGAACCAAACGTGGGGATGAAACTGCTGTTCGTTGGCTGGAATGAGAGGCCACGTACATTATAACGTCGATCAGCGGACGAAGTTGGGTAAACACTCACCATGGAAGTAGTGTCAATAAGGAAACGCGTATCAGAATGGGAATCGCCCACAAACAGCAGATGACTGTCAGTGCAAGACGCACCGGTCGTTATCAGTGGCTGGCTACTTCGTTTTTCGAAAAGGTGCAGGGTGAGATGTACTTCCCCGCACGAGAGCGAAAACGGGAATTATACCAGCACTAGCTGTTTGAGGCAGGAGGAGCTGGACCAGCAGATAAATTTTGGGGCTTGGAAGGAGGGTTAAGATCAGCTACCAAAGCACTAACATCTTTGCGGAGCTCAGCAAGCTGTTTGGCAAGGACATTAGAGTTGCTAGTTATGGGTGTACGATGAGCCTCTGAGGTGTTTTGTTGGCAGAGTGATGTGATGCATGAGGTGTCCCTGTAGCAGCAGCAATTATGAAATCAGCGGGTGTGCCAGGGATTGAAAAAAATTCGTTGAAAACCGGGTCCACTAAAATGGCATCTGGAAGCCGAGCTTTCTGACTCAGAGGATTCTCCCTTGAGGTGGCCAGTGTTACACGTACTTTGGCAAGCAGCCGTCGTACAAATAGTTTTTTTGATCACAGGATCTGTAATTTCTCCCGAGAAATCACCGAGCAATTGGAAACGGACGGTAAAGCTGGGACAGACGCCGGTCTCCAAGCTGCTATAGTTAGCTAGTAACTTTTAGTAAGAGCAATTGACGCTCTGGAAGAGAGTTGAAGCCGTACGCTCAACCAGAGGGGAACCTAATGCCGATAGAGATTCTGTTGAGGAGGGAGACGCAATAATATCCCGTATTCCTCGGCAGCTGCGGAGGGCGACAGTACGGCTACAACGCAGTAATACTTCGTCTGGTCATGGTTCGCAAAATGGGTCTCGACCTGTAAAAACCAGAGGGCAGGATCAATAGCTCAGAACGGAGGTATTTTGTGTGCAACGGCACTTAATGGCTTTCCGTGGGTCCATATTATTTCGGAGTCACTCCAATAAAGCAAAGACAGTTGCTCACGTTGCTTCCTTGCTTGACTGCTCAACTACTTCCTCTCCTCTTTACGTCCCATGTCTCCTTGGTTACATAACCGATATCTAGATTACCCAACTTTTACAATTGATTACGTGGTCGTCATTGGTGTTTGCTACAGCGCCGATATGTAACCTCATTTTCATGTAGTTTCCTTCTGATGAAGAACACTGAAAGTTATGGTTTAGAGTTCTATTCACTAGGATAATTATTCCATATTTAGCCATGTAATTGTATTGTTTTGTATAAAAGAGAAAATTAACCTTATTTTGTTGTATAGATTCTGCTCGGGACGCCAGCAGCCAGTGACGTGCCCGGAGCCGTGCTTCGTTATAAAGAACACTATCACCGCGGTGAAAACCTATTTCACAAGCTACAATTTTTGAAAAAGGCAAGTGCATTATGGGAAAGATTGATGTTTCTGATTTCGGAATATGGAGAAAGCTTGATTTGAAACTGATGCAGATTTCTTCAGGCTGCACTACTTTCCTTTAAAATATAATTTCCTTTAATACTACATTACTACTGGCCAGCAACCCAGTCTCTTCGCTACTTCAGGCAATCAACATGCCCCACAAGGCACTGGTCTGTCCCAAAATGGTAGCTTGTGCAATAGATCTTTTCGGTTACAGTTTAGAGAAGAAATGTTGTTAGGTTCAAGACAAGTTTCATTCCTTTGACTCTTCTTCGATTCGGCTCTACTAGTTTGAAGCTATCCGACATTTGGGGCAAGTTAATATACATTCAACTTATACAGGCCTCTGCTTTTCGTCCAAACAATCTGAGGAAAAATAATACAATAAGTTAGCAATAATGTTATCGGCGTCTGGAAGATCTTTTGAAATCTTGTTGCTAAAACTGGTAACCCGCATTACAAATTAATCAGATACTTTCACAGGGGAATCTAGCATTTCTATCAATTTACCTCTAACGGGATGACTAGTATATTGTAACTCAATTTCGTCCTGCAGTAATGCCATCAGCTTCATTCTGCTGCTTTCTGCAACAGAAGCATGATTGTTCATGTACAAGGATATTACAGAATACGCGTTCATGACCTCGAAGCTGAATCAATATGACGCAAACTGATTTGGAGGAACTCAAAAACCGATAATTGCGAATTAGTTCTCGTCTGGAGCCAGAATTAAAAACCGAAATAGACGAAAAACCGGTACTGGCGACACCGGTATTGCCGGATATATTTAGCAAAGGCAGACCGTAACAATCATTGGGAAATCAAAAATTCACCGCTATTGCTGAAATTCCGGTAATGGCGGAACCGTTATTGGCGGAGTTGACTGTACTGTAGTTACCATTACACGAAGTGGCTATAGTGTTTATAACTTTAGTTATTGTCATAGGGAGTAGCTGTTATTGTAACTAGCTACATTCACAGGGAGCTATTAACAAGTAGCTACTTTGATCTTGGAGGAACTGCAAGAATGTATGACCAATAAGCAACAATGGGATTGAAGTTTGCGGTTCAGCGATGGGACGTTTCAGATCAATCTGAGGAAAATATCGCTGTTATTTTCGCAGTCCTTATTGTTGTAGTGCGTGGGCAAGAAACAATAGCAGGAATGCACAGTGAAACTTGAAATCCTCCCTCATCTAAGCAAAGCGCAAGCAAGTCTCGCTTGCCCACAGTCGCATTAGATTACCTCACCGATAGTACAAGCAAGCCAAGCTGCAGCTAGCAGGTAATGGCATTCTTGTAGCGTAACCAATTATAGAGATGTTTTGCTTTCACTGTCTTCTTTCTTTTCTGCATATGATCATCTTCTGCAACACTCATATCATAGGACTGTGTTGAATCTTTGACGTGTAGTTAGTGTGCGAATAGAAGAGAAAAGAAGATTAAAGAGCGCTAATAGCAATATCAAAATGTTTCAAAAGTAATATATCATACGGAATGACCGGTTTCAAGTGCACAGATTTCAACATTGCTGCTCGTTCAGGTTTACTGTGTATTGAGTACTGCAAGATTATAACAATCGCAGCGTACATATCTATAAATAAATATAAATTTACGACTACAAGTGGTATCACCGCTTTCCTATCGACAGTGTTGTGTTATGATATACTCTCCGTTTTATGATGAAATATTTTCAAAATGCTGAGGATCCTGTAAGAGACAAGCAGAAGCTTATCAGGCAGCCCCTCTTTAAATAAAGATACCGATGATGATGATGATGATGATGATGATGATGTGTGTCGACGTGTCGTAGCAGACATATATGGCGGTATTTTGTATCTATACTTCGAAATGCCGAACCGAGCGAGAATGTGCTACATTCGAAACCAGCAAACCCGCTTTAGTTAATCGACACGCTTCATGAAATCCACCCACTCATATTTTCATTTGGTGAGCTTTGCAACAATTGCGATCTAAGAAAGTATCATTCTTTCGAGTCAATCATTCACTATCGTTTGTGTCGAATGTCAACATGGCGTATCTTTTCATTTTTATTCTGCGAGAACTTGAGGATCGAGATGGTGAAGGGATTACTAATATCTATATTTTTCGATGTGCTTCCTAATAGCCACTAAGGGTATTTATAGCATCAAGAAGAAACAACGAAATACTTGCGCGTAATTTCTTTATGTTTGCTATTAATTTATTAAACTGATCGGCCTGAAATGAATTGACGTGGCATTTCAGCACTACGAAACAAGCAATAATTGCTGTTCAGGACAGATGTTATACATGGATCAGACACCGAGAAACATCTCTTTCTAAAATAAGGCGACACGTGAGCAACAACACAGATCTGAGCGCATTTCTATGGTGTGCAAACGTAGGACACCAAGTTTCGACTTTGACGATCTCAGAACATTTCTATAGACATACCGTAGACGTCGATGCTGTGACTCTGTCATTTTCAGCATTAATTTTTATGTAAAATTTATTTCGAGATTATTTTACTTATTCGCTATGATTCAAATATTTGAAATTTGATCTTAGTGAACTACAAACGACTGACCCGCTGTGGCTGTTGACTATCTTTACAAGTATGGCAAGTTCTTTATGAGCAGAACATAGTACAGTTCATGGCTCGTTAGGTTTTAATCACACACGTGGCCCGCACGAGCATTCACCTCTGAGATTGGTGATAGGAATCCAATTGTTAATAACATTGCAAAACAATAATGCTCGGTGCTCATGCAAAAAATTTCTTTCCGGACTACATTGCCGATGCCCTGTGAGATATTCCTTTGTCATAGGATGAGGAATCAAGTGAAAGACGTCACATAAATTCTTTTGCAAATCTCTTGTGAAGCTTATGCCTTATTTCAAGTTGTTTTCACAAGATATAATATCAGTTGCTACAATGTTAATCATATATTTTTATTTACCATCCTGATGCAGTTGTATATCATTGATTTATACCAGTTAAGTACAATTCTATTACATTGGATGCTTTGCAATTAGAGTAGGACCCATCAGCATAGTCATTCAGCTATTTATAGATTTTATTGCATGCAATAAATTACATGTTGTGAAACTGCACACACTGATCAACATCACACACATTATATTCCCGGGCGTTTCAATTCACAACAAGCAAATGTACAGTATTAGCTGTTTGCTTGGAGCGACCCATCAGCATATCTGGTTCAATGATGTATTCATACAACGTGAAATCTTTCAACATACAATAGTGTGCAGTTTATACTTATCAGTTAGTCACATGACATTTGAACTTTTAGATTCCGTGAATTTTCATCATTTATGAGTTTGATGCTCTAGATTTCTGTGATAGCCTTGAAAAACAACCATACGACAAACTCATACATATGCCTCGGAGTGCATCTATGGAAGTAGCAGTGCTTCAGCAATACAAGTAGCCTTAGCCAAAATATATAAAGAAGTGGACATGTGCCCATGACATAAAATCACCACGGAGCGATTACATCGTACCTAAGCTTGCCATGTTTATGCTCCATCTGACATCATCGGAGAATGTCCAGGCTGCGACATATCGCTGAGCCCACAAAATGAGTAATGCCTCAAAGAATTCAATCATATTGCATGGGATAAATCATCCATGCTGCATATTCAAGCCTTCCGAGAAGCGGATAGATTATTTTAAAATCATTGTCAGTGCACTATAAAGCAATGGGTTGAGTTGCTACGCAGTAGGCGTTGTCTGCCAGATCTTTATCAGCTGTCCAAAGAGGTTCGATGCCAGGATAGATCGATTCTTGCATCAAGGCATAACTCCTATTGCACCTAAGTCATCTCTGTGGCGATTGAATTTATCTATTGCGGATGACTGTTTGGCGTTCATGGCATTCAAACTTTGCGGCATAACTTGGTATTGAAATGGTAATTTGTAACGACAACCTTTCTCTAGATTTGGTTTTTATCCTAATTATGCACGTGTTTCTCCTAAAATGACGCATTCAAGATTGAGGAGGCACGTTTGTTTGGAGTCTTTCCAGTACATGACAACCTTTTTACACAAGGTTGAATCAATGGAGAAGAGGTCTATACCAGTCCAGGAGATCAACAGACATAGGCATATAACCAATCAGTGAATCAGTGTGTCCTGTATGCTCTTTCTGTAGGTCTAATAATGTTAATTTATGCCTGAATCATTCCTTTGTAAGCGTGCTTAGCCAGATTAATTTACATATGATCTGCCATTGATCGATCACTTATTCTTAATCAATTCGCATCTGATCCTATATATCCTTGACATCGCCTTTCTATCCAACACAACATTGTAGAAAGAATACAAAAATGCTCGTAATTCAAGGAAAGAATATTTATCAATATTGATAAAAGGCTTCGGTCGTGATCGCCGACGCTGCAAATGTCTGCAGAGATTACATAAGAGAAGTACCATCGTTAATAAATGGAACGAGACAAGAAGGGTATCTTCCAGTGGCGTAGACAAGAGGAGCGAGGGGGGAGTCGCCCCCCCAATGCTATTTCAAGTCATAAATTAAACAAGGCGAAATCCGATGAGAAACTGGTTAGGGGTGAGGGTAACACTTTTCTGTAATATGAATATTACTGTCTTACTGTGAATGAATCAGGAATCTATGTAAATATTTTTACTGGATTCGAATCTGCAGTTCTGCAGTAAACTCTAACGTGTGCTCTTGCAGGTACACCAAACCCTCAAAATTTTCGGGGTCGGGGGGGAGCCGCTTCGCAACCATTTGTCCCCAAAAAGTTAAAAGCTGTCTACGCCACTGGGATCTCCGTATTTTTTTATTCTTCTTCCTTGCAAGTAATCATCTGGGCATGAAGCTAGTGCAGTGTGGAATAATTTGTAAGACTATTGTAATAATTCTATTGTTTTTAATCGCAGATCCATTGTGGTATCACGACTTCATGCTTTGTTGAGTGGAAGTCTGAACAATGACTGTTACTAAAGTTCTTTTGCTGTCATGGATGCTCTGCCTTGTTTCCGGTGAGATGTAAAAGTTAGATATTATGATAAATCATAGTCGCTTTGCCTTTTGCATAATCTTCACGCCATTTGATATTTATAACATTGCAGACCGGTGGCAGAGTAATATACTTAGACCACAGTTTAGCAGATATAGATGGGCGTTGACAAATGGCGCAGTACAAAAGAGCCAATGCGATATCAGAATTTCGGCATCGCTAACATGTTGCTGTATAATCCCATGCATTGACAAAGTTAAAAACTAGATATGGAAATGGAATACATTGATCTATCGAGAGGAGTTTAATGTTTCGTTGATCCGCTTCTCAGATGTGTTGCTTTGGCTTCCAATTGCTGATAATGCAGCTAGCATGTCTGAAATCTCTCTGGATGCGTTTGAGAGGCTATATAGATGTTAATGTCCGAATCGCTAAGTCATCCATGATTTTCTCTTTTTATAGTTTCCGTTTGAAGTCTTTTCATAATTTCCTATCTTTTTCCTTTTGCCAGGTATCAGTTGTCAGACGATACGCATTTCGTCACCCAGCAATCATATTGTGCTTGGCAGTTTCATTGACATTTCATTGGATTCATTTGACGTTGGACAAGATAATACTTTATTGGGCATTACTGGAGGCTATTATCAGTTGCAACTTGGCACTAGTGTGATACCGTTGGTTTCTTGGAATGTGTCGATGAACTCCCTTCAATTGCATGATGGAATTTCCGTTGAATCACCCACATACACTGGCAGGGTTTCAGTTCCCACACCGCGGACTATGAGAATCAGCAATATGTCTTTTCCAGATCAAAAGAATGGGTTTCGTTTTGTGATGAGCTATATATATTTTACTCATCGAACAAAATCAAGCTCATCAATCACAGTGAGAATTACAGGTAATCAAGTGAGCTAATGTCAAACCTGTCTTGAGCGACCACGCAAAAACTATTGAGAAATGGTCGCATAACACAGGTGTTCGCTTAGCAAGGAAACGTTGTGTTGTTTAAAAAGTAAGAAAGACCATTGCGTTCGAAGCTGGTATCTACATTTAATGTGTTGTAGCGGCTAGGATGCATGGCTACTGTAATGTTATCCTTGATAATTGACTCAAATGAGAACAAATAGGTTCTTGCTCAAATTTCAAGATATAATATCAATAATCAAATGGTTGCGCCATCAGCATTGTCTAATACACCTATAAAGTGATGGCGAGGTTAGTTGTATCAGCACGAGCGGAGGCTACATACAATAGAGGCTGATTCGTTCATATTATACCAGCTACAAATGAGGCATCACGGGTTCCCCTCCCTACTTAGTTGGCAGGCACGTACATTGATTATATCTTACGTAGTGGTATTAGTTATCGATGACCCCAAGGGAGGCCACCATGGCAACCATTGCCATATTGGGTTACTCTCGATAAACAACCACACTTTCAGCGGTCATCGTTTACAGTAAGACAGAGGATTGCTAGGCAAGTATCGCTATATAGTCACACCTCGTTAATATCACTATGGTTCCCAGCCAAAATGTCGTGATAATAAGCGGGTCGTGATATTGAACGGGTACAAATAGTTTATTCAGACTGAGCTTTGTTCTCAAAGTGAAGTGATATTAAGCGGGTTGTGATATTAACCGAGGTGATATTAACCGGGTTACACTATACATGCAGTATGATAACTCTATTAATATCACCTCACGACCCGCTTACTATCGTTTCAGTTTGAGAACCAATTTCTGCCAAAATCAACTATTTGTACTCTCATAGTCTCACAACCTGCTTATTATCACGATTTGCAGCTGGAAAACTACAGTGTCATTTTGAGATATTCGATTTGTGATGTTGCAGCCCCAGTTGATCTCAGAGAGAAATATTGCGTCAACTACATCCAATTCCATTTATAATAGATAAAAAAAAGTTACATAGTAAGGATATTCGAAAAAGGAAGTTATTGTATCAAGAAATTCAACCCAGGGTACGCGTCTATAACAAAAGCCAATTTGTCTCAAAATAAACATAAGATTCGGTATGTATTATTATTGTATGTATTATAATTGTTCGCGACAACTACGTGATTTTGTTAGAATAGTTAGGGAGTTCGTGCTTCGATGTAGAATGGTA
>OFHS01002475.1:0-20888 GCA_900245855.1 Calvadosia cruxmelitensis | reverse complement strand
GTACCAAACGTTGAACGGGCATTGGAGCTTTTCTACCATGGGCTGGATGACAAGACTGAAGAGAATTAGACCGAGTGGATCGCCTTGTTGTACACCTTCCTGGGATATTATAATGGCGTCTCCGAGGAGAAGATGCGAAGGTGCGCCGTACGACGAAGATATGTATGCAAAGAGTGATGGGAATTCGTTGTAAATGGTGTCAAGTATCTTATCGCGGCGTATGGAATTGGACGCGTTTGAGAAATCCACCTATAATACGGCGTGTTACACCCCTGAATCCCTCTTAAAAAATAAAAGAATAAACTGCAACTGGAAGACTCGAACATAATCCGATAGGAGAGATTAATATTATGATCAAGCAGCATGAGCAGCTAATGAAGTCGAACGCAAGAAAAGTATAAAGTACTCTTGCCTCGATTCCCAATACCTTGCCTAACAAATTTCAGAATGCATTGGACAAGCTCCTGATCAGGGATAAAGAGGGAAAGACTCCACTCTTGGTTGATTCAGAAGTGTAGCTTGACTGTGCAAAGAGAGAGAGAGAACTAAGTCCACATTTTATGGACGCTGTCCAGCGGGTATAGCTTGCCAATGTTTATGTGCTGTAAATGTAAATATTGTAGCCTTAAATGTTGATAGTCGTAAAAATAAACATTTTTCAACGATGGTTCGTATTTAAAATTTTGAAAATTGGTCATTTTTAGGTTTTAATCTGGTATTTATAAGTGGAATATATGTTTCAGTTATTGTATAATACTCAGCTCAAATTGTCAACGCTTGAAATTAAGATCAATAAGCAGATAGGATGGCTAATACAGAGCCAAGTGGCGGTTTATTTGTTGCAAGTTCATGTTCTAAATATTGAAACAAGATCGCCGTATCCTTCCGTATTACGGATTTTCTGAGGGTTAGTGATCTCGCTTGTATGTAGCGATGAGTCACAGTCCACGTGCGTTCTTGGATGCAGTTGAGTTTGTCTTCCTCGCATGCGCAAATGGACTGAATGTGCTGTGTTTGGAATATGATTCAACGGCTTCTGACATTGATCTAGGCAGGCATATATGTCCACATCAATTCGAAACAGCTTGTCGGAAACCCATCAATACTAACATAAATTTCAAATATTTCCCATGGCCAGCTATGTATAGCTCTCAGAAAAAGCTCGCCTGTTACGGCAAGATATTCCTTACAGTTCAGTATGAGCATAATATGGTACACGCTGTCCAAATAGTTTGGTGCACTTAGATAGTCAAACGCTGCTAGAGACATGGCTCTTTTAATAGACACTTTCGCTTTGTTTGGGCGGGGCTTCAAAATGTCCGTTCTTGTTTTCGTCCTTTTTCGCTTTTCGCTGTAGTTTTTGGCGAAAGAGGGTAAAGAACGTGGCGATAATAACACAGACAATCTCTATACATGAAAAGATAGAAGCTCCAAGGAATAGTCCCATGAGACCACCAATGTCACTCAACAGCGACCATTCGTCATAGGCTGGAAACTCTTGCTGAGTTGTGTTGGAGAATTCAGGAAATGACACGATGATTTTAAGGAAGTGAGTTTTTATGAAATGATGCGAATCACTACTGATGTTGCTGCATCCTGTCTCTTCTTTGATGTAATCTTTGCATTCCTTGTATTCCTCTTCAGTTAGAGGCCATTCCGCGGAGCTCGTTTCGACATTGTAATGAATCTTGTTACAGCGCAATGGACAGTCGCATTTTTCTTTGGCCACCTGGGAATGTTCGAGGATACAAGTGAAGTTTTCTTGGCCGAAGGCTTTCAATGGAGAATCGTAATTCATGTGTTCTGTCGCCTCCCAGTGTACTGCATTTTGACAGTGTCGTGCAATGTTCTCAACCTTGCAGCCCAATCGACAACCGAGTACTGTGTAGTCGCCTTCAAAGTGATACTTTCCCCCATTGCCATCCATCGTGCAATTGCTGGCGTAAGGTTCCTTTAATAGTTGAACATTATGTTTCGTGAGAGACATAACGGTCAATGTGCCGGCTGCAAGTAGCTTGTAGCGACTTGTAATGAAGGGCGAGACTGTTGGATTATGAACAAAGATAGCCACTCCCTCACCCATTTCAACTGGATCACTTTTGGTTTCGTGCCCAGAATTACGAGGAAGTAGCAGGCTGATACCGCCGCGAGTAAGTGGCAAATGCTGCTTCATGTGACCGTTCGGATTCACCGTGAAGCAATTTGACGTGGTATTACGAGCCTTGATCTCCCCTTTTTCACATGGCTTTGACGGGAGACGACAAAACTTGTCGTTGTCAACGATGCCTACCTTGGCTGTAGTATTACATGGCCGTTGATCAGGAAGCCAAGAAAAGTCGCTCTCTTTGACAAAATTGTGCACATTGCAAATAGTTATTGCCGGGAACTCCATGTAGGGATGGTATGTAATGGTAGGCTTGATGATAGTCTCATATCGCTTGTATTTGTCGTAGCTTTGCTTCAAATTGAACACCAAGAGTCCAAACAATGCTAAGCAGAGAACAGACCACAACAACTTTGCCACTGGGTTGCGTGAAGACACAGCTTGAGACACTCCGTGAACAGTCAGTGATTCAAAAGAAGAAGCCATGTTGCGTATTATGCATATAGACTAGGGTCTCCTTAAGTAAATTCCATCCATCATTCGCGTCTTAAACTGCGTTTGCAATCCTGATGCAGTTGAGTTGCATCACGGCGTGAGATAAGCAGTGGCATTAAGGTGAAACCTCGAATCTTGTTTGCGACAAGCAACTGTTACGATAGCAGCGCAAAGCAAGAAAATTGCAACAACAGCAGGTCAGAAACAGAGACCGGATACAATTTCTTTCAGATAACATTTGATGATTTTGTAGACTATGAATTGAATGTATTGCAACGAATAAATAGTACTAGAAAAGGTGATGAGCATGCAATCTTCGAGAAATTGCGATAAAAATGAGTAATGCATTTCTACAGCGAAACAAAATCGAAAACAATGCCGAATATCTTGGCAATCTTGACATGGAGCAAGCGCATTTCTTCACGAAACCTTTGTAAGGATATTCATAGAGTTCTATAGACTTAAGAAACAAGTTTGTAAAACAAATTTTCCATAGAAACAAAGCTTTAGAGGATCTTAAGAATCGCCTTTCTATCAAAGTATAATCTTGATCTGTAGGTATTTCTATCTTATCAGTCGTCATCTATAGAATTGATAATATCATTTTGTTTTTTCTATAAATATCTTTATCATGATCCCCCACTGAAATCTTCGTGCTGTTCGATAAATCGTTTTGATCATTTTAGGATTGACGGGGACGTATTCGCATCCGTTCCTATATCTTGAACTAAGTTGGAGCAGATTAATGAAAGTTCAAGGTATTGTTTGACAATCCTGAATAATAAAGTGTTAACTTCAATCAGCCAACCAATGGACTGATTGTACGGATGGTCTGATTAAACACGGCGTCCTTGCAGTTTACAAAGAGAATGCTGGACAAACAAGATTTTAGTTTCATAAAGCTGGTGGCTTCAATTAAACAAAGTTTTATAAAAACCTTTTTTCTCAGCGTTCGTTTCGGATCAAGAAATAGCGGAGCAAATAGGGATCAGATCAGGAAAATTCTCAAATCGCTTTGAAATTTTTCATATTATATTTATCCATTTTTGTGTAAATGTACTTGATGGTTATTTACAAAAATACCCATTATTACCACTATAAACCAGATTCGTATGAAATCCATGTGAAAATCATGTGAAAACTTTGTGAAAACTGTATAAAAAGTGCTGTCTTAGCATGATTTCTCGTTTTAGTTTTCAATTCACATTCTTTCAAACATGGTTTTCACATTATGTTCTTTATTTAACATGGCTTTACGGAGGGGGCTTCTCATTTCACATGGTTGTCAAATAGTTTTTGAATCCAAACGTTATTGCGTTCAAAGTGAACACAGATCGTTTGTGTTTGATGTGAAGCTGCCTTCTTGATAAAGCCTCGTTTTCGCGTCTGTTCCAGTAACGTTATCTGCGCGTGTTCTCAAGGTGTATAGCATGTGCTACGACCGACATTTGATCGCGTTATTTCGTCAGTTTGTTCTGTCGCGTAAATTTGTGATCCTGAAACTAAACGAAATTAAGTTGCTTTATTGAGTTCATAGCGATCAAAAGTCTATGATTACTACATGTTGTTCTGCTATAGAAATGTTAAAGATTGTTTTTCTATAAATATTATATACGTCATAATGTAATACAACTTCTTTGTGAATTGAGTGAAATATGTGAAAGTCCACCGATATTTTATTCTGATCTGTACATTCTATACGTTTCAGACAGTCTTTTCATCAACTACCACCTCAGATTCCCCCAAAATCCGTTCGATTTTGTTTGATTCCGTTTGATTCCCTTCGATTTTGTTTGATTCTGTTGGATTTTGTTCGATTTTGCTCGATTTTGTTTGATTCTATTGAATTTCATTCGAATTTGTTCGATTTTGCTCGATTTTGTTTGATTCTGTTGGATATCGTTCGATTTTGCTCGATTTTGTTTGATTCTGTTGGATAGCGTTCGATTTTGATCGATTTTTTTCGATCATCTTGTAGGACTCCGTTTGATTCCTTGGACAAACCAGTAGTGCAGCAAAACAAGATATCATCATCACAGTCAAATCCAAGAAGGAAAGGGAAAGCGCTCAAGCGTACGTTTACAATAACTGTGTCACCCTGGAGTAGGTAAATTAGTTTGCAATCTCACATCCTCCTGAACGATCTAAGAAATGCACCTCCAGTTACATGTAGGTGTCTTTAAAAACAAAACGCTCCGCGTCTTAGAACCGGTCTTTTGTCGTTCAAGGTGATCTTTATATTTTCAAAAAATCATTCCTTTTAAATTCAGTCTGTTTAAAGACTTTGTTTGTCCTCTTCTTGCATCCTATCAAATAAATATTCACTAGAGATAGGACGAACTTCGAATTAAAATCCAGTTTTCCCGAACTTCGGTACCAACATTCGAATTCGAATTTGAATCACAATCGATAAAGCAAAGCCAAAAATCGGCTTTGCAAGCTACTTTTATATACAGAGTTTGAGGTTTTCTTTTTCAAAACAACTCTAAAACAAATTTTCGATAGTTTCTACTGCCGTGTAAATGAGTTTTCAATCGCACAGCAAAACTATGGCTGTACTCAACACACACATAATTTATGGGAACTAGTGATTCGATAGCCAACAACATTTGAATTACACTTTTTGAAGTCGCTTGCGAATTTCTTTTGATGTGGTTTTCGGTCAATGATGTTCAAGGATGTTTATAAATCCGTAACCTGCCTCTGTGTTGCCCGTAGGCTTGTTGTCCTTATGAGAATTGTTCTTTCGAAGGAACTCAATTTTATTCGAATTCGAATTCGCTTTTCCGAATTCGAACTTTTGAAATTTGGATTCAAAATTGAAATCCAAAATTCCTAATGCCTTACTTTGTCCCATCTCTAATATTCCCATACATTACACCAATATAATTATTACGAGATCTCTTGAATATCCAACACGCGTGGACATGTAGCTAACTATTTTAATTGAGAAGCAGATAATCTATATAATTTATGACACACAAAGCATGAAAGTTAATAAAAATGAAAATAGAAGACTCGAACACATCCACCTCTATAGAGCAACCACCTGTATATAAAGGCCACTCTGTAGGAGACGAAGATGGAAACTTTTGCATTCCGCAACATATATTTGACAGACATTTTACTGCGCCCATGAACGACAGGGAGAGATAGCAGAGCTTCAAAGAGTTCACATCTTCGTTGGTGCCTGAGCTCTATGTCGTGAGACACAGCGTACAATATAAAACAGACGGAGTTGTTGACATGACGAAGAACAGACGGCAAAGCGAATGATTACAAGATGGCACGGCTACATAATCATCTGATCACGTGACTACACAATGACCATATTAGACCTACGCTACGACCACGCGTCAGTCACTACAACCCCAGCATGACGCTCTCTATATAAATCAACATGGACAGGAAGGCCACTTGTCTGTAAAGGACATGTTCCCCAAGTCCTAAATGTGAGTATGTGACCAATATAGGCAGGTTTCATCTTACAACAAAATAACTATATTCGATAAGCAAGCAGCATGGCCACATTCGAGGTTGTTTCTAACACATTAACAGTTGAACATTTGCAATGAGTCACCGTATTGTCATGTATTACAGCCTGCCTGGGGTGTTATCGGCCCCGCTTGTAGAAGCTATTTAGCGCCTTTATAGATATGCAATGATAAAGATGTAGAGGCCAAGCGAAGTCCACGTTAGTTGTTGCTTGCAGCTGAGTTCAATCTTTTTCACGTGCACAAATGGCTTGACATCGTTTTTCTTGGAACAGGATTCGACAGCAACCCAATCTGATGCTGTTAGGGTTAAGTGGATTAAGTTTAACCCATCTGATGCTGTTCATGATACCATTACACAATTCAGGATACGCTGAAGACATTCAACCTAGCACACACTGTATATATGTACTGTATGTAGAAGATCAAACGCTGCTAGAGGCTAGACATTTTTAAAATCCGCTTACGCTTGACCTTGGAGGCGCATCAAAATGTTCGTTCTTGTTCTCCTCCTTTTTCGATTTTCGCCTCAGCTTTTTGCAGATAACGGTAAAGGAAGTAGCGATGATCACACAGATGATCTCAACACATGAAAAGATAGAAGCGCCAAGGAACAGACCCATGAGACCACCAATGTCACTCAACAGCGACCATTCGTCAAACGCTGGAAACTCTTGCTGAGTTGTGTTGGAGAATTCAGGAAATGATACGATGATTTTTAAGAAATGAGTTTTGATGAAATGATGTGCGTCAAGGCTGATGTTTCTGCATCCTGTCTCGTCTGTGATGTAATCTTTGCATTCCGAGTACTCCTCTTCAGTTAGAGGCCATTCCGCGGAGCTAGTTTCCACATTGTAATAAACGCTATGGCAACGCAATGGGCAATGACATTTCCTGCTTGCCAAGTGGGATTCTTCGAGGTTACAGCTGAAATTTTTTATTCCGAAGGTTTTCAAAGGAGACTCGTACTTCATGTGCTCTGTTGCCTCCCAGTGTAATGTATTTTGACAGTGCTGTGCAATATTCTCAGCCATGCAGCCCAGTTGACAACCAAGCACGGTGTAGTCGCCTTCAAAATGATAAGGTTCCCCATTGCCATCCATCGTGCAATTGCTGGCGTAAGGTTCTTGTAACAGTTGGGCGTTATGTTTCGTTAGAGAAACAACGGTCAATGTGCCGGCTGGCAGTAGCTTGTAGCGGCTTGTAATGAAGGGCGAGATCGATGGATTATGTACGAAGAGAGCAACTCCTTTTCCCATTTCAACCGGATCACTCCTGGTCTTGTGCCCATAATTACGAGGAAGTAGCAGGCTGAGGCCACCGCGAGTAAGCGGCAAATGCTGTTTCATGTGACCGTTTGGATTCACCGTGAAGCAATTTGACGTGGTATTACGAGCCTTCACTTCCCCTTCTCTGCACGACCTTGAAGAGTGGTGACACAATTTGCCGTTGTCGACGATGCCTACCTTGGCAGTAATATTACATGGCCGTTGATCAGGTAGCCACGAAAAGTTGCTGTCTTTGACAAAGTTGTGCACATTGCAAATAGTTATTGCCGGGAACTCCATGTGAGGATAATTTGTAATGTTGGTCTTGAGGATGGTTTCATATCGCTTGTATTTGTCGTAGCTTTCCTTCAGCGCTAAGATCAAGAACCCGAGCAGTGCCAAACAGAGAACAGACCATAACACCTTTGTCCCTCGGTTTCGTGAAGTCACAGCTCGGGAGACTCCGTGGACCGTCAGTGATGCAAAAGAAGAAGCCATGTCACGTATTATGCATACATATTAGGAAGTATGTCTCCTTAAGAAGATTTCATCGGTCATTCGTGGCTTAAACTGTTCTCGCTATCCCGGCGCAGTTGAGGCACGTCACGACGTAACGAAGCAGTGGCATACACTGTTGATCCACCGCTATTGTTTTCGACGAACAACTGTTACCATAGCAGCCCAAAACACGAACATCTCAGCAGAAATATCCAAAGAGATGTCTATTGCAAGATACACCTTCGAAGGCTTTTTGTCTCTATTCCTTCGAATCAATTCTGAGCGAGTTCTGCCGGTCCAATACAGCAAAGATTATTCGTTCGTGTATAGTAAGAAAAACACTACAACTTGAGATAGCGGGTATGCGGCTGTTGGCGAGTATGGAATTCTGTTTGAAATGTAAACCGCCTCTATAGCACTTTTATTTTTAATGAGGTTATCATTACGAATGGTAGTAGTTTTTACATTGCTTTGGTAGATCAATGTGGCCGACAAAAGAGTTCTGCAAGTCAGATGAATCGTGATTGCAGAGCACGTGCTGAGGATTTTGTCTTAAACCATCGTATGAAAGCAATGAGAGGCATTTTTCTGTACAATTTCTATAGTTTCCGAGCTAATGAACGCCAGCTATTTATCAGAATTCGACATCATAGCAACAATATCCTACAAATGAAAGGAGGCGGGAAAGGCAATCAAGGATTATCCTTTGCACAGCTACACCGTTGTATGTGGAGACCAACTTCTTTTCTGTGCCTCCGCTTTCCATCTGATAAATGTCGAAAACCCTATTCGCTTTGTGTGCACAGTTACCAACTGCTTGACTAGTGTTGAATAAAGGTGGCGCCTGACTTGATGTGCGGAGCTGTCGACAATCTGACGGTCGAAAGCAAGTATCACAAGTAAAAGTGGAGCTTTTCGTATCATGCATAAAGTCAACGTTGCTCTATCGATTCTCAGCTTATATATTGACCACCATTCAGATTATCAAATCCATGTCACTCATCGTGCTGTTCTCCCGTGGCAATCGATACTCGCTAAGTCGCTATTCAAACAACATAATGTCTAATTCCGACCTCTGCACATTTTCACGAGAAAATCGCCCTTGCTTCGAGGCTCCTACTCGCAAACCGCCTTATTACTCTCTGCCATGATCTACATCGATCTAATCAAGGCGCTAATATTCCCCCGACGTTGCTATTTCGTCATCAGTAGACCGACTGTCCACGTGGGGGCCACCAAGAAAATGTAGTTTGATCATAGCAAACAATCAATCAATCAATCAATCAATCAATCAATCAATCAATCAATCAATCAATCAATTAATCAATCCATCAATCAAGCAATTAATCAATCAATCAATCAATCAATTAATCAATCAATCAAGCTTAATCTGCCAAGATGATAAATATATCCCTGAAATAAAGGCCGTACTCCAAGCGAACAATGCAAAATCGGAATCGTCAGGCTCGATCTCAGTGGAGTGAGCAGCTGCAAATTGTACACTGTATGTATTGTTGTTTTTGCGGGTGACGATGATAGTGTGAAAAAATAAGCGGCATGAGAGAGACGAATGTCTAATTCGGTAGATCTCAATCAGGGGGCGCCTTACAAAACAACAATCAAGGTATTACTCATTAATTAAAGTGTTGCACAACATCTAATGCAACATGAGTGAGAGCATGTAAAAAGTTCGTTATTTGTTCTTCACCCAAATTTATCTGGATTTAATCTGCAATTACAGTTCATTGTCACAACATCGTCCCGACTAAGCATGTCTATTAGCTCTTTCAAAGGCGCGATTTCAATTTAATAGCATGTCCAATTGTCCAGATTATATATATGCAAAATCAACTTTCATGGAAACATGTAGCTTGCTAAAGGGTTTCAGAGGGCAAGGGAAGAGTTCCCGGACGCGTTTCGAAAATTAACGTATTACATCAAATTCTATTTGTTATGCAGAAATATATCACTGGGGCGGATACAGGAATTAAAATACATACGTCTCAAAATCTGGGGCTATGACCACGCCCATTTTAGGGAAGAATATATTGCCACGCCCACTATTTTAGTGGTGCTGCTGTATTTTTATAAACCCATCTCTGATATTGCTTTTCTTAAAATTAAAAGGAAGTGTGAAGAACACGTCAACAGCAAACAGAGCAAGACAACAGTGTGTGATGTAATTGGCAAAATGATAATAAGAATGCTGTAGGCCAGGCCAAGACCACCTCTCCAGGAGATGAGTTACGAATCAGTAGGACTGCAGACCCTTGTGCAGACCAAGGGTAAGACGCGCCAGGAAAAAGATCTTGACGCACTGTAAATAAAATAAAAGACACACAAAATCATCAATTTAATTAGAAACATGAAAAATATTAATTTCAAATAGAAGCAGAGCTCTTGCAGTCCTCAAGCTCTGCCGATGATAATTATTGAGTTGCAGTGAAATGAGCAGAATCGTCTCTTTCCAAACTGATTGCATACTATGTTGTCATGTCATTCCCTGTTCCATCAAACTGGAACTGCTTTCGTGAGATATATCAAGTACTCGAGGAACCTAATAGAATTAAAAATGTTCTTGCTTTTAAAAATGTTCTTGGCATGATACAACAGACACCGATACAGTATACACGATCACAGAGAACTAAAATATCTACTGAACGTAAACTGAAGCGATAACACCAGTTCACCGGCCAATTTTTCATAAAGCCAAAGAGACAAGACCCTGAGCTACACGGCAATATTTTGATCTAGGCAGACACTGGTTGACTGTTTATCTGAATGTCAATAGTGAAGAAACACAAGTACACAACCATAGTCAATGCCTCAGTGGCATACAAGTACCTGAGGTTGCTGTGATTTGAAGGCATTTCACGGCAGCTTGAAGATTTCATCACAGGCGTTTTAAATCAGAGGGGAAGACTTCCACAACCAGCAAACTCGAAGTATCAACGACGACGAAGGATAACGAGCGGCTCCAGCCGCTCAACCGAATTTCCGAAGGCAATAATAGTTAAAATTCTGCAGCCAATCACAACAAAACTATCCTGCGGCATCCCAAGCAATCAATTCCATTGCTTTGCTAGCGGGTGCACGAGGTCCGCAACTCTTCGAGCTCAGCAGCTTTAGAAATCTTGCGGCCCTCAAATGCGTCTACATTCTTGTAAATATGTTAATTGTTCTAAAAATCCTGAAAACCAATCAAATCGGCTGATTCGGGGACCTCGAGCCAATGAGCTCACCTAAACGCCAAACTAGAACCCAAACAAGTACGTTACGTCAGTTGTTCTCAGAAACAATAGTTCAGCCAATCAGTAAGGCCCTTAGACAAAAGCTTGATCTGCAAGAATGCCGATGGAATGCAGACTGACACGGACAGGACTCAATAGCCCCAGCGAAGTGACGCGAATCGTAATTTGATCTTCTGCAGGCAAACCGTCACAAAAAGGGAAATTCCTTTGTTTGACAGATTCAGCGTAAATTTATGAACGTCTTGAGACGTACCAGACGCCCCCTGTATATGCGCCTGGTGTGAGCTCACGTTTTTCTCGCTGACAACAGTAGACCCGAAGTGAGACGGAAACAGCAAAGCAAACATTATTGTAAACATGCCGCTGGTGTTTTTAGTCAAGCTGTCAAGGCAGTGAGTGGTTAAAATCTGCTTCATGCAAACCATAGCAACGAAGTCATAGTTAGCATTCGCGCCAAACATTGAAGAACACGCTACATATTGAAATTCGGTTGAGGTGTCAAAAAAGATTCAACTTAGCCTGAAGTGTGGTCGAAAAGTGGTTATCTCATCAACTAAAAATCGACATCATATTTGAACTCGTCGCCCTTTGACGTGATATTAACTACATTTCAACCATTTCGTCGCGTTTCAACCAAATTTCAACCAAATCCTTTCAACTAATTTTGCCCACTGGTTATTGCATAACAATAAGCTCACATTGTAAATATTTATGTTATGAATTTATGATCAATCAGCTGATAGTATAGTTAATACAGTGCCACGTGTCTGTTTGTTTGTTTCAAGTGCATGTTTTAATTATTGAAACGAGTTCGCCGTATCTTTCTGTAACGCAGCCTCTCTGGAGATAGTGACCTCGCTTGTATGTAACATTAGGTCACAGTCCACGTGCATTCTTGGATGCAGTTGGGTTCCGTCTTCCTCGCATGCGCAAATGGACTGAATGTGCTGTGTTCGGCTTCTGATACGGATCTAGGCAGGCATAAATGTCCACATAAATTCAAAACAACTTGTCGGAAACCCACCAAATACTAACATGGCTTTAAAATATTGCCTATGGCCAGCTATGTAGCTCTCAGAACAGGTTTGCCTGATATCTCTTACAGTGCAGTGTGAGGGAAATAATTGCGAAACAGGCTGTCCAAATTTATTTAGTACACTTGGAAGGTCAAACGATCCTGAGCCACGGCCTATTTAAAAGCCACTTTCGCTTGCTTTTGGTGGTGCTTCAAGATGTCTAACCATGTTCTTATCCCTTCTTTTGGGCTTTTTGCGAAAGAGGGGCACGGAAGCTGCGATTACCACACAGATGATCTCAATACATGAAAAGATAGAAGCGCCAAGGAACAGACCCATAAGACCACCAATGTCACTCAACAGCGACCATTCGTCATAGGCTGGAATCTCTTGCTGAGTTGTGTTGGAGAATTCAGCAAATGACACGAGAACTTTTAGAAAGTGAATTTTGATGAAATGATGCGCATCAAAGCCATCAATGCTGATGTTGCTGCAACCAATATCTTCTTTGATGTAATCTTTGCATTCGTTGTATTCGTCTTCAGTTAGAGGCCATTCCGCGGAGCTAATGTCCACATTGTAGTAGGCACTGTTACAACGCAATGGACAGTCACATTTTTCTTTGGCCATCTTGGATTCTTCGACGTTACAGCTGAAATTCTTTACGCCAAAGGCTCTCAAAGGAGATTCATACTTCATGTGTTCTGTCGCCTTCCAATGGACTGTATTTTCGCAGTTTCGTGCAATGTTCTCCGCCTTGCAGCCCAGTTGACAACCAAGCACAGTGTAGTCGCCTACAAAATGATAAGCTCCTCCGTTGCCATCCATCGTGCAATTGCTGGCGTAAGGTTCCTGTAATAGCTGGACGTTATGTTTCGTGAGAGTCACAACTGTCAATGTGCCGGCTGCCAGTAGCTTGTAACGACTTGTAATAAAGGGCGAGACCGTTGGATGGTGAATGAAGAGAGCAATTCCTTTTCCCATTTCCACGGGATCACTCTTGGTATTGTGCTCAGAATTACGAGGAATTAGCAGGCTGAGACCGCCGAGAGTGAGTGGCAAATGCTGCTCCATCTTACTGTTTGGATTCACTGTGAAGCAATTTGACGTAGTATTACGAGCTACGACCTCCCCTTCTGCGCACGATTTTGAAGAAATGTGACAAAACTTGTCGTTGTCAATGATGCCTACCTTGGAAGTCGGGTTACATGGCCGTTGACCATGTAGCCACGAAAATTCATTGTCTTTGGCAAAGTTGTGGACATTGCAGATAGTTATTGCCGGAAACTCCATGTGAGAAAAATACGTAATGCTGGGCTTGAGGATAGTCTCATATCGCTTGTATTTGTCGTAGCTTTGCTTCAGGGTGAATATCAAGAGGCCGAGCAATGCTAAACAGAGAACAGACCATAACACCTTTGTCACTCGGTTTCGTGAAGACACAGCTCGGGAGACTCCGTGGACCGTCAGTGATGCAAAAGAAGAAGCCATGTCACGTATTATGAATGTAGACTAGGAGGTATGGCTCCTTGAGTAATTCCATTCGTCATTCGCGTCTTAAACTGTTCTCGCCATCCAGACGCGATTGAGTTGTTTCACGACGTAAAACAGCAGTGGCATTCGCGGCTGGACCACGACTATTGTTTACGACGAGCAAATGTTTCCATGGTAACTCAAAGCACGATCATTGCAACGGAAATATGCAACGAGGTGTCCCTCTATAAGATGCAGTTTTAAACGGTTTTACCTTTATTTCTTCGAACGGATTCTGCGTGCGTTCTGTCGGTCCATCTCAGCAAAGCGTATTCGTTCATGTAAAGCAAGAAAGGCACTTCAACATGAGACATATAGCGGGTATGCTACTGTTAAAGACCAGGATATTCCGTTTGAAACGTACACCGCCCCTGTAACACCTCTATTTTTAATGAGCTTACTTTTTACGAATGGCAGTTGCTTGGTTGAATCAAATGGTAGAGCAGCGTGACTTTCAAAGAGTTTTGCATGTTAGATTAATCGTTCCTGCAGAGAACTTGCTAAGGAATCAGTTTTAGAACACGGTACAAAAATATCCGAGGACTTTTTTGGTAGAATGTCTCTAGTTGTCGAGCTGGTGAACGCCAGAATATGTCAGTACTCGACATACTAACAACGATATCACTGAAAGAACACGGAAAGGCATTCAAGGATTATCGCTCAGCCGCAGCTGCACCGTTGTATGTGGAGTCCAACATCTTTTCCATGGCTCATATTTCCACCTGAAAAAAACGAACTTTGTGTTCACAGTTGTTAACTGCGTGACTATAGTGTCGAACAAAGGTATCGCTTGGCTTGATGTGGCGCCGAAAATCTGGTCGTCCAAAGCAAGGATCAATGTAAAATTAGAGCTTTTTATAGAATTTATGAAATCAACGTTGGTTTATCGGTTCTCATGCAGCTTACTGACCACCATTCAGATCATGAGATTCATGTCACTTATTGGGGACTTCTCCCCGTGACAATGGATACTCGCCATCCAAATTATCTAACACCGAGCTAAGGGCACGTGCACGAGCATGTCACCCTTTCATCAACGATCCTATGCAAAAATCGCCTTGTTATCCTCTGCCATGCTCTACATCGGCCTAATAACCCTCCGATGTTACTATTTCAAAATCAGTAGACCGACTGTTGACGTAAGCCCCGGCCACACCATCGCTAAAACGTAGGCGAGTTGCGAGTTACGATTGACAGATCAAAAGACCCGAGCTACTCGCGGCGAGCCCAAATTTGAATCTCACTCGCTCTGCATGCACAGCTCAACACCACGAGTTGAACGCGAGTAGAGTTCATAGCTGTTGGTGATTGGTCAAAAGTAGACAATCAAATGCGCAGAACAAATTCGCGGTAGAATTGGCGTGAACAACAAGCGGGATTGTGATGTTTTTGTCATTCTCAGTTTCATATTGCCACTTGTTTAATCGCTGTTGATCGTGCTTGTTGCTTCAATCAGAGCTTTCTCGACAATATGTGGGAGAGGGAAGGAAAAACGCGACTCTGATTGGTCACTTTTATGAACAACGTCCCGGATGAAAATGAAAGTGTGATCGCTCGCCAACGAAGCTAGCGAGAGTGTGGCAGGCAAAGCGAGTGCTCGCGCCCATCGTAGCTCACAACTCGCGCCTATTTTAGCGATGGTGTGGCTTGGACTGTAAAGGCAACCGAAAATATTGGCTTGATCAAGTATGGTTGGATCATATTGGCCATGTTATCGCTTCGTACTTTCTTCTGAGCATAGACGAAGCCATTGAAAATTAAAACAGACGTCGATGAGCTACACTGATTTCCCACAGGAGTCAAATGGCATTACGTCGAATTACCCTCATATATGCGTCACGATGCTGGCAAGCGTGTATGATGATGATCTTTATGGTTGCCTAACATTGTAATACAATGATACAATAAAGCCGTAAAGCAATGAAAACCAACCACAATTCGTAAAAATCTTAAATTACTAAGCCGTTAAATGTAATCAAAATACTTCCTTCTGGGTACAAATGTCCGGTCATCGCGCTACAAATGAATAATTCCACGAATAACCTATTTCTTATTGTTCTTGGTCTAAGCGAATGTAGGAAAGCAATCCATCGACATTGAAGCACGCATTACAGCGAATGTTTGTTTTGTGCATACATAAAATTCTAATTGGTTACAAAATCCAATTCCAATGTTGCACCATGTGACCGTCTGCACGAAATCAAACTGAAAGGGACACTTGTACTCGATATTGGTTGATTCATGAGCTCCTATCCCCTCGCTAGAATCTCTTAGAACTTCATTGTTGTAAGCTGAGCGAAATGTCATCATAAACCTGAAAACTTCGCTTATTGCCACTTCTCCCGTTCTCAACCCAGGCTAAAAGTAAACAAACGAAGCTTTTGCAACTTCGTGATATGCCGTGGTTTAGCTAAAGATGGAAATGATCAAAGCAACCGGTCCGAACGATTGACTCGCGAGCGGCGACCGCAAAGGTTTGACTCAACTGGATTTACAAGTGGTAGCAGCGCGAATTACACCTCAACGCTCTTCGCAAAACCCTTATTTCGAGGTAGATTCGTTTTACATACAATTTAAAGAATGATATATTTGAAATCTTCATAGAATTTCCCGTAGATCTGTGTTTTCTGTTTGTGAAATTTCCCATTGCAAATGATCGCAAATCTCGCTTGTATTGGAATTTATGTTGTGACATCTAAAACCCATATACTTTATAAGGATCACAATAATGACTAAAGGAGGTACTTTTCTTTATCGCACTGTGAAAATATTTGGGAAACGCATACTGGCACTGTTTAACGTCTTTTTCTCCCTGGGGACTGTGACTTTTTGAAACTTCGTTTTTTAACCACCCTATTGTACATGCTATATTCTGTTGTTATTCGGGTGACGATGATAGTACGAATAAATTATCAATATCAGAGACACGTGTGCCTAATTCAGTAGACTTCATTAGACTCTAATATCAACAGAGTCCATCTGCCTAGATTATCCTCAGCGGCAACATGTCACGTCAAGCGTCTACGCGAGTCGTCGTTGCTGTATCGCGGTGCGGCAGCAATATCCAATATCCTTCCACTTCCACTCCGAGTACATAGTGCATTAAAGAGTGCAGCTAACTTTAAACGGCATCTCGACGACTTCCTCACACCCATTCCTGACGAAGCAACCGCTCACGGTCTTGTCCGTGCCGCTCGGTCCAATGATATTATCGACCCAATTACTTAAACCAAATTCTGTTCATTATCCCTGTAATTGTTTCTATATCGACTTGACTTTGCATAAGCTGTTCCACGCTTCCACAGCTGTCGAAGGTGGGAGAAACGCTCCTCCCTTGCCCTTTAGGATTAAAGTTGGCATCATATCTATATATTTTTATTATAAACCTGATCCGGTTCACCCCCGACATATTACGATGTACAGAAGGTGCCAAATGATTACACTACATTACATTAACGGTACGGCACAATATATGATGCATTATGAGTCCCGACCTGTAAATATTTTGTTATTGTTAAATTGCTAGGATTAATTTATCAGGGTTCAATTTGCCTCTAGTATTCATTGACAAAAGCAAGGGTCGGAACGTCCCTCTGAATCCGCATGCGTACTAGCTCTTGCAAAGACGATATTCCAACTCATTATCATGTTGAATTTCCAGATCAGATATATCAAAAATCCGTTTACAAGAAAATATATATTGCTTGCGAAAGTGTTTCAGGGCTTCTGCGAGGACAAGAAGAGAGTTCTTGGACATGTTTCAAAAGTTAGCGTATCATCTGTGCTATTCTTTACTGAATGAATTAAAGTAAAGTAAAATAAAATCAGGTCCGACAAGATGGAATACACCAACGTAATAAGAACGAGAACAATGCATTTCGGTAACGTAGAAGAGGATTGACTTACTAAATGTATGTATGTAGACTGAGAACAGTAAGTAAAACGAGGCAGGTACAACAATATTTCTATTCGTGAGAACGAGACCGTTATCCCACGATTACATCAATGAAATTAAGCGGTCTTCGTTAAGGTAATGAGCATACCACAAGCGGATATAAATTTCGCCTTGTAGTTCCTGAACTTTATACGATTCTAGAATCGTGCTAAAGTGTTAAATTTTACGAAGTGTTTTTCCGTCCGGATCCGGACGTCAATTTCCAAATGATCGCCGTCCGGATCCTCATTTTCATGCAGCTTTTAGCAAAAATGAGGCCAACGGACCAATGTGCGACTTGTTTGAAGTTGTTTCATTTAAATAATTTGAAGTTATTTCGGTCTGCGACTTCTCATGGTGTTTCTCGAAGCGTTTCTTCTATTGCTGTGCAGAGCTGCTATTATGTATTTGTTGTGAAATCTTGATCAAAGTGAATGTATTCCTTGAGCTGTTTGCTGCCACCGTTCACGCACTACTATTTCGTAAGGAGAGAGTCACAAGATTGATTTGCAATGTATGCTGTGCAGCTACGCGAGTTTCGCACGTACAGCTACATAATGATGTTATCCTCTGCCTTCGAAATGCACTTTTACCATCATCGAAGGATGAAGTTAATAATTCCTTACTGGAAATTTTGCTTTTCATACGCCGAAGATTAGGCCAAGGAGTGTCACTCCAAGCTTACTGCACGCCAAAATCCCGGGATTTTAACCGTGTTTAGTACCAATGTTTCAGATTTCCATGGCTTGTGCAACTATAGTATAATGCTGGTTTCCTCCATGGTCAACGGTTCGTTAGTACTCTCAGAGAAGAGAAAATATACGTGTGTGTGTCTTGCTCAATCATTCAAGTCACTAACAATATTCCTCATGCGAAAGAGGCATTTATAGTGAGGCGGGGAAGTGTGAGAACGAGGCTGTGCTGCACGGCCATAACACCACACCAACCACGAAATTACAGTAAGCTCCAAGCCGAACTTCTTCGGCATAATCTGTAAACTTTCCAGTGGGACAACAACAGAGCACCACCGAAAATCGTGCTTCGCCATTGCACCAGTGGCGGCGCCAGCCTAAAATATCTGGAGGGGACAAAACCAAGCTTTGGAGAATCTCTTTTCAGCAATGATCAGAGTTGATTGGGATTACAGATGGCGGGTCGCTTTTGCACTGCTGCTAAGCGGGTCCCGAGCTGCGATTTTGACAATATCCCTCACAATTTTGCAAATTGCTTTCATTTGGATGATATTTTCAAACATTATTGCTTTTCTTTCGTCTCCTTCAATATGCTAAACAATAGCTTACTGGGTGTAAATACGACGCCTCCAAAATCCCCGTCCCCTATGGCGGGTTTCTTGACGGATTTGGAGGAATTGAAAACTTGACCTAAACTTCAACTGGGGGACGCGTCCCCCCAAGTCCACCCCCTGGCGCCGCCCCTGATTTGCACAGTGCACAACACGAACACTGAATTGGCGCGCTCTACATTGGCCTCAGTTCTGGTAAAAGCTGCGAGTGAAAATGAGGATCCTAACGGCAACCATTTGGAAATTGACGTCCATTTCCGGACGGCGAAACACTTTGTAAATTTTATTTGTTCTGAAGGAATTGAGGTAAATGGATTTCTCGTTTGCAAATTATGGAGCTTCAGTCTTGTCGTCAAGTGCAGAAAAGGAAATAAAATGCAGAGCAGGCTAGGAACATTAGAACAAATTCCATAATGGCATTAGAGCTTATCCGTTTTATACTGCACTCTCTGTGTGCGAAAGTACTTCCTTGACGTAGCAGATAAACTAGTCAGCTGTTATGTGTTAGATATAGATATAAATGTATGACGTCATTATATTACGTAATAAAATCGCGTTTAACCTAGCCTCGTTCACATCATTTGTTATGTTCGAGAGGATGGCGACATCGAGGAGACACAGGATTGGGTGTGCGAGCAGTAACAAGCCCAAGCTCAAGTGAATGTAATTAGGCAAGACTGACACGTGGACATAGTATACACGTCACAATTGTGCATGTGCGGACAGGAGTGACGTTTACATTAATTAGTATAATTGCGAATAATAATTTATATCAATGTTAATAAGATTCGTTGTGTCGCTTTCCCATCTGGTCATCCTGAACTCTGGAGCAATACTTAATTAGTAGTCTGTAAAATGTCAATTTAGTTTCATTCAATCTGATTGGCTGAGAGGCAGAATTGAAAATCCAGGCAAAACACCATCTGTTATTATTTCACGGCTGATGAATTCTCGAACGTTCCTTGGGAATTAATCGAACGTTGAACAGACAGAATTCTCTTTGATTTGTGCACAGCATTTGACTGGAACTTATGCTGAGGATGCCGAATATTTTTATATTTTTGGAAGCAAGGCTCTTGAATCAGAAATATGAATAAGTAAATGGCCAAGTGCAGTCCTGATGCATTTAGGATTTCAGCTATTACAGCCACGTGTTTCTGAACTGAAATTGACAATTTTGACAGTCAAGAGCAATCTTTTAAATCGATCAGCATAGAAAAGAGTACGGTTGACTGCATATCGAACAAAGCAATTTTGTGGTGTCGTCCCATGTGGCAGAGGTCAGCTAGCATAAATCCCCAAATGCATCGAGACTGCACTTGGTCCGTTGTATATTTAATTCACGAAATAGTCGATATTTTTAATAAAAAATCACAATACATTGTCAATGTCACGCATTTCACTGCTCACACTTGACCGTCTTGTAAAATGAGTTTCTTTGCAAAGCATTTATGTCTTATAATTATTCTTATTATTGATGTTGCATTGCTTCAAATTTTTCTATGATTGATTAATTTTATTTTAACTTGAAATTGTAGTTTACGGAATGGGTTGATTCGGTCGGGTGTTTATCAAACCATTTCATATATATTTGCACATCTAATATTACCTATATTTACGGCTTTTAATTTGAAGCTATTTGTTGCATTGCAGTGTTGTTGAAATGGTGTTTGACAGCATTCGAAATCCACAGAATAAACGGCGAAATATTGTCGGTAGGGTGCTAAGTTTTAATCGCATAACTCGCAGGTCAAAGCATGTCTTGATGTTGGAAGCTTCTGTTGTCAATGTGCTTTAACGTAGAACACAAGAGTAATAACTTTAACTTTTACATTGTTACTCAGAGTAACTTACTCTGCTACGAGTTTGCCGTTGTTGTTTTGAGTTTACCATTTGCGCCCTGGTGATGTTGTGACGGTAGTTCCACCACTAATAGTCCGTCAGCATTGGAACCCGCTTTATACCCTATGCAGTGGTAGCCAAGGGGGGGGG
>OFHS01002474.1:0-17704 GCA_900245855.1 Calvadosia cruxmelitensis | reverse complement strand
ATATATATATATATATATATATAGTACCATTAGTATTGCATCAAAAGCAAAGTGGATTTTTTGGATCAAATTGTTCGTCAATCCTCGCGCGTATCTTTTCTTCCCTGCATTGTCCATGGTCGACGCTTACGAGCACGACACCGTTTTCTGGTTGAACCTTGCATTAGCATAAATGTAGCCAGGTCCCAGGCCACACGCTGTCTCAAAGGCTTGTTATAGACGTGGGAGCCATTTCTTCCTTCGCTGAATGACGACCGTAAATCAAGAAACATGTCGCAGCAGCTAGAGATGCATATTGTTACATGTTTTCCATGGAAACGCAGGTTTTGCCCTTTGTCTTTTCTGGTTTCCGATAAGTTGTCAAGGAAAACTTGCTGGCCCATTTACACGAGCAAGGGACTTGTCATGGAAAACTTGCTCGTGAAAACTGGGCTTAAAGATCGATTCATAGAATAGTTAGCTCAGTGGTGAGAAGATTATGACGTCCTGTTGCGGGTCATTCGATACATTTCCTGTCTAAATACACGTTTTGCTGATAAGAACTAATTAAATTACTTTGCTATGTCACTGTCAAACACATTCCAACTGTAGCGGCTCTGGGTTGACCTACTTCGAAAGCTTCCAATAAACTGAGCCCTTCATCGAGTAAAACGTACCTTGAAGGATATACGAGTCTTCACCTTCTGGGCTAAAGCAACATTGATGGCTTTGTCAAACTGCAATAGCACTTGCAAAGCGAGCTGAGGTGTGATTTGTTGTGACTAAAATTGAAGATGGCAAATTTAACAATTAGACGATCTTGGTTTCCATATTAAAGGAGACAGGGGCACACGAAAGGCTTTATAGCTTGTTTGTGCAGGGAAATTGTATACATAATGTCATCAACACCACTCCAAAGTCGCAAGTAAAGCAAACATGATTCGTTTCGACGATTTCGTGCAGTCATAGCTTCATCAGTGCTATCCGATTTATGATTCTTTCCTGGCGAAACACGCTAACATAGAAGGCCACGATAAACGAATTAAAAATTTACAAAGCTATTCACATCAAATTGACCTGTATCAACTCGTCTAGGCTTTCTTGTAGGCTGTTTCCAAGCGTTGTATTCCTGTAAAGTTGATAACTCATGGCTGTGTAAACGAAGGACACTGAAGGTTGGAAAGCTTGAACTTGGCCAAGGAGCGCCTGCGGATGTATTGCCAGCGGTCGCTCGTTGGCAAGAGTGACGTCACACCGTCGATGGTTAAAAGATTACGATGTCCTTTCGCAGTTTATTAGACATAAATTAATTCCTACTAAATACCCCTTTTGATTATATTGCTAACCTATCTTTCTAGCGATTTGATTCACTCTGCACCATGCAAGTGAGGCATGGAGGATGACCGATGCCATCAACTTTGAAAAGCCTGAATGGATTCCACTCCCGCTGCCTCAGCCGCACTGTCATAATTCCCAATTTACCATCCCAATCCAAGACCAGGGTAGTATTAACCAATCTTCGACCTACTCTTGGCCATCGGAGAACGCCGCTTTCCATACCTCGGTCACATCCATTGTATGGATGAGTCTCGCCTTCTGTGTAGGGCATTAGTGTTACTGTATTGGTCTGCGATCCCTGCATGGGATCCGGCATACAGTGACGATATCAAGGATACACTGACTACGCGCTCACCCCCTATATAATCACCATGCTGGTTACAAAAGTAACTATATAGCTACGTCCAATTTCTGGCCGGAACACCAGAGGGACCAGACGAACCATTTTTGGCACCCGTATATTAAATGTGACAATCGTTCACATGAGTCTAACAAGAAACTATACTTTTGTGTAGAAGCACATGCCATACTATGCGGGAAAGCATAACCTGACAGTGTAATGGAAGAAGTATTGTAAAACATGATGCATGGTGTGTGAGTCAATATTTGGTTAGGAAAGATTCATGCTAATATAGTTCTGCTATTAAATTGCCTACGACTGCGCGTCAGGAAGGGCCACATCCACTCAATCGATTTCAAATCACTTTTCAATCCTGTCAAATCCGATGAGTAACACATCATATGGGATCACGGTTATGTCTTACGGGCTACAGAATTGCATACTTATGTCCTGAATACAAATCTAAGTTAAAGATCAAGAGATCTTCCGACAGGACAACTCAACCTATATAACAATTTACAACTGTTTTACTTGNNGAAAAATTTCGAGGCGTCTGTGTACGCAGGCTATCGAAATTTTGTATGTTTCGGCTCCAATTAAGTCATCAAAACCTTCCGGGGACTTTATATCTCCACTCTGCAGCTTGCGCGGCAGGTAAATAATAATTATTACGATAATACAATAAAACTCTACATTCTAGGTGATGAAGTTTGGTTTCTAGGACTGGTCCTTTGAGATGCTATTGATGGACCCACGCCTGCTAGCTCTGTGACGCTCTTCAAAAGCCACACGGTGCTGCATCCGAGGTCCATCGGCTGCAGGGGTCATACGAAATGAGCAGGACTGAAGTTCAAGTCATTCGTTTGTAGAATCGGACTAAATTCCTAATATCTGTTTGTGAGGCTTGTGATTAATTACTGGAATACACATTGCTAATTTGATCAATGAATAAAAGCATGACACTCCCTAGCTTGAAGGGTGATATCCGATAGCGATCAGGGAGAATTAAGCACTCCTTATTGGAGAATTTGTTAGCCATTTCTTCAAATCCAACACCTGTAGTTCCCTTGCAGGTCGATTGTGGCTTATAGCATGACTGTGACTGTGACTTTTATTGTATACTGTTTGATTTCGACTCTCCAATGTGTCTTGGAGGATGTGTCTAATATAAAATACGAGCAAGGTGATAGCCAGATTAAATGTTCGACTGTAAAATGGTCTGAGGTCATCCTTGCATGCCACAGACAGTTCGTCAGCTCATTCTGCTCATCGTATACTTCAAATGAGATGGGTGATTACCGTTACTAACCTAACAGTCTGTTAAGCATTGTTGCACGATACAACATACATAGAAAGCAAGGTGGCGCCACCAGAGACAAATAGGCAAGTATAAATTGGATGTCATTATTCCGTAATCGAATTTGACGCCAGCCAAAACGAGAAAATAATTGGTGTGTGGAACAGGACAGAGCATATTGGCTTGCTGCTTGTTAACCGCGAAATTGCTTTAGAACTCTGAACATTAGTTTTTGGATCTGCTAAATTGATCACGATGAAATGAACCCCTCATTCACGGTGAAGATCCTTTCAAATTATCCGATCAATCCAGAATCACTAAAACCTGTCTTTAACGACCACCTCATGAGTCACTTGCTTGGTCGCTCAAGACAGGTTTTATTGGACAACATGTAATTATTATCTATCATCATGAACACGTGAAGATACAACAAAACAAGCAGGGTGTTTGAAGGAGAAAAGATACAAGTAACAGACAAGAGCCGCAGGTGTCATTACTGCGTGAATGACTCAATTTACTTCTTTGTTTAGTCCCAACACAAAGAACTTAGGTACTATATACACTATATTGTATGATTTAATTCTCTTTCTGATCCAAACACAATATTTTAAGAAGCAACGCCGATTTAGAGAAGGAGATGTGTTGCAAGTCTTAGACTTTCAAGTTTCAACACAGATGGTTAAGCGACAAAACTACAGATAAACGGAGTTGCATTTGCATTCATATCTTTTAAACCGAAGTATATTTGTATCCTCATGAAAGAGCACTGTTGTAGTAAAATGATACGTTCCAAACGTGTAGGTGCAGCCACAACAGTGGCACGAATGAACAACTCCTGTCACTGTGTTCAAACCGGGGGAGATGGGGTTCTTCCACAACTGAATCTTACACGAATTCGCCGTTAACTGACGACGGTCGACTCGTATAAGGCGGGGGTAAGTCATTGCGTGTTGGTAACAACCGTGAGAAATATGGTGGCGGAAGTTCAAATGTATCACTGACCGGACGATTGCTGTCACACCGAACAGCAACCATGTAATGTGGTGGTCGTGGCACGCCGCTGGCACCAGGTTCGTCGGCCGTGCTATTGACCAATGACGGTCGTCGATATTTGACTGCTGTCCGTCTCTTATGGATGACAATGCCCACAAAGAAAATCACGACAGTTAGAAAAGCAATCAGGCACAAAAACAGGAACTTAGGTGATGACGTCAAAGGAGAAGGAGTGGCGGGGGGAATGCCGATGCAGGTGATGGGCGTCGGCATCATCAATGTGGTGGCATTCGCAGCATCTGAAGAGAACAAAACATCATGGGTAAGGATTTGTGCACTGGTGAGTGCTTGATAGTTGACATCCTTTAATCTGTGCATTCCGTTGGATGCGATTCGCATTCCTTGATGAGATTTTATCATCAGATCATCGACGGAATGACAGTACCTTTCATTACTTTCATATTACATATACAGTTTAATCTGTCATAAAAATAAAGACCTTCATAAAGCCACTGTGTCAAGAGAGTAAAAGATACACTTGTGCTAAGAACCGTGTTGAGGGATCACCTCTGCTAAGAGACCACCTCTGCTAAGAGACCACCTGCGTTAAGAATCCACCTGCCTTAAGAATCCACTCAAGGGTGCATTTAGAATACAGGACAGATCCACTGGATACCCATAGTACACATCGTAGTAAAACCTAGCTTAGTGACAATGACAGTGGAAAATGGTCACTTAACCCTAGTGCCAGTTACAGCAGCCGAGACTAGCCTTTATGTCTGTCTGGTCTTTTAACACAAGTGGAGGTCAAAGACAAGTGGTCATCAAAACAAGTTGAACTGCATCATCTATAAGCCTGCACCCAAGCTATATGATGACAGACAAGGCTGCATTATGCTTAAACATAGATTTGTATCAACAACTAGGTATTATCATGCAACTCTGTATGGCTTGCCAGTCCCGACACTACAAATACTTGATTAGTTAATGCAATTAGTCAAAACCAACAACTGTATCCAGGAACAGCATGTCATGAGACAATCACAGTTTTGGACACAAGACATACGAGTTACATATTACAGTGAAACCTGTCTATAATGGTCATATTTTGGACTTAAGGAAAATGACTTTTATAGACAGGTGGCTTTTCTGTCAAGGTTGATTTATATAGAAAGTGTTATATTGGGGCAATGAACAGTGGTCTTTATACACAAGGTGGCTCCTCCATAGAGGTGGCCACTAATACAGGTTTGACTGTATTAATTATTGAGTATTCCTACATCTAAAAGACGCGGTTCTTTCTGTCATTGGCATAAGGCTACACATGCAAGGTGATTAGCAAAGCCTATATTGCAAGTAGAATCAACTAGTGGCTGTATTTAAGCGATATAGGGACATTATCCAATTGGATAACAACCAAAGTTGACTGTGTAGGAGTATCGCCCTATTCGTCCATGATAGATTACACATGTAGTTAAGTTGTACCTTGTGATCCTCGCACAGACTGTCATGCCCAAATTGCAAGAAGGTGTTATGGAACAGCGAGGGAGAACCACTTATAATTATTAAAATGAAAATGTCTGGTCTATTACCTGCTGATTTGTTTCCATTCAATAATTGCAAAATGGCCGAATAGTTCTTCATAAAACAATGAGTGTTCATTTTGATCATGCTCACTGATAAAGTGTACCAAGGATTCTCCATGACATGACAGCCGGCTGATTGTCCGACACAAGTGCGCAAAGAGTTCATCTCATCACAAAATGGCTTCATGCCCTGGCGGAATTCATTGTGGCACAGTTCGATCAAGGTCTCATTGCAAGCCTCATCTGAAATCAGAAAAGGCAGACACGTGTTATACCTGCTTGACAATCAATTTTATATTGTCATTGTCCAACGTTGACATCTCGATTCTTGATACAAATAAGGTCTTTCAGCTTAAAACCGAGTTTAAATTGCATTTTAGAAATGCTCCCTCCTGGTCTGTAGCATTGCCATCTTCTCCTTAGTTTTTCCGTTGTCCTCTCAAAACGTAGACCGTAGACCCACCAAGGAATTGTCAGAGTAAAACATGTCATTATAGAAGAGTTTCCACAGTTTGAAACCATCCCAGAAATTTCAAATGTTTCGACGATTTATGCTGAAAAAAGGTTTTGTGACACACTTAACTACAGTGGCCAGCCATAAAGCTTACCTGTAGAATCTTTGAAACATGCTCTGTAAAATTGCAGTTTGCCTTTGAGAATGTCGTAAGAAGCAGCCTGATTGACATCTGCTACATTCCTGCATTGCTGCATGATATAGATGCATCTTGGTAATTCCCTGAGCGCACTGGAACAATCTAATCTGACGTTCTCATCCAAGTTCCGATGACATTGCTCCAATTTATGTAGAGTGCATTTGAGGGCACCTACAGGTAGCAAAAAGAGGACTATCATTGGCATGAAAAAAATCGTAAATAAATAGTCAATCAATTCATGGACAGAGCAAAGGAAGCGTTTCACTTAAAACTTTCATTCTTGAATATTTGCAATGATCTTCAATAGTCTCTGAGGCCTGGATTACATTATTGCAGTCCTGTGCGTAGAAGTCGTACTTCGTTAAGTCTTTAAAAATGTTGACTGGAAAATTAGATTCGACTTATGTCTGCAACGTGTTTGATAGCTTCTTGTTTCTGTAAGTCTCCACTTTCATGCTGCAAAATTAGGTTCGATTGATAGGTACGTTGGGGCAACTTATACGCTCCAGAATATGGTACACTGGATAGATGTCAGAGCAGAGAAACTCATCTCGAGTAGAGTGAAGATCATTCTATATTGTGTTGAAGTACTCTGCATCCCGGTCAGATCTGAATTACACTTTGATACCCCGATAAAATCGAATGGTCAATTCCATTATTCAGCGGTATCAATGTGCTTACTCAGAGCCCTCTGAGTTTCTCTATTGGCGTCATGTTCCGGATCCAACTGATTGCTAAAAATAATTGTGCATAGATGGAGAAGTCAAAGAATCCATTTATTTGCAAAGATCACAAAGATCTTGCTCAAAGAGAATCCTGAATCAACTCATTCCACATTATTTGTTCACACAGAGTACTCCTTTGTTACATCATGTGATCAAACTGCTCTGACATCAATTCATGATTTCATTAGTTACGTCATCTCATAATACTCAAAGCCTGAGAGAATCTGTTGATTGATTGATTTATCGAAGGTTTTATTAAAGATATATAAATGGTGGCACAGGCTAGATGTTACATTTCAAACATTTCTGTATCTCCTGTATTATTCAGAAAGCGTAAAGTAACCGTTTCTTGATATCTAATTTTAAGTTGTTGATAGTCAGTGCTGTTTTAAACGTCGAGAGGGCCTAAAGCTCTTTATCTAAATGAGGCGTACTTTAACGATTAAATAGCCTGAAACTTACTACAGTACTCTTATGTTCACCCATTGGCATATCAAAGATGTTGCTATTGCTCACAAAAAGCAAATTAAGAAATCTTAGCTCAGTAGCACTCTGCAGTTGATTGCACACTGCATTAGATCTCAATATACTGTAAATTTGAATTTTTGAACTAACATTGAGAAGGATCTATCCAGGCTGTGGACCTAAAGCACGTGCTTTTACTCCTTTTAGTGCTTATTGGTTAAAACGGCCCTGTTGATAGTTTTCTAATTAATGTTCCAATTTAGTAGATCTTATTGTATTCTATTTGTAAATGGTAAACGTTCATATGTGCGAATAGGGATGTTTGCAAAGTCAGATACAACATAAATATGCAATAGGCTACTGTTTATGTCTACTGTATGACAGAAGCAATGACTCTAATTGGCATACTTGGTAGTTAATATTATTTTGTTCATACCTTGGGTCCCTGATTGCTGCAAAATCACAAAGCAGTGATGTATGTATGTATGTATGACTTTATTCTGAAATCCAATAAGTTGTTACAAGCAACTTTTTTTCATGATTCTGTCTTGACTCTTGAGTATACGATTAGCCTCTTAATCTTGAAATTTGGTTTAGTAGCAGGAAGCCTAAACATCTTTATATTACCGTCATTGCCAATTTGGTCTTTTAAATTTTAGCCAATTTTTAAAACTTGCTCCATGGCAGAGGGCGTGCTGTCACCGGGACTTTTCTTCAGCCAGGAATCAAAATTTGATGTAAAGGAAGCTCAGTCCAAAGTGGTCACTTCAGTCAGGTGGCTGCTGTGAACAGGTGAAATCACTATTTTAGTATTTTATTTTTTTGCATAAATTTATACTATTAAATAGGTGCCAGAGAACAACAGGAATATGAAATAAGACTACACAGCGCGCAAGACAAAAACAACCTGAACTAAGTTTGTTTTTCAAATCGTTCAAGCTTAGCAAATCTGCTGTATTGATTCTGGCGCAGTTGGATGATCAGCAGAGCTATACCGACCACAGGATTACAGCGTGCCCTTTCAATGCCGCTCGTGTTTCACGCCGAAAGTTCTCGTGCCAAAACCGCGGGGGAAATCAGCAGGGAACCGAAAGGGCACTTGAAAGCACTTCTCTGCACAAACGTCTTGTGAGATGTACACATTTTACACAGACTGTATTTCAAAGCGTTTTACAATTATTTGCCGTCCCAGAGTGACAGGTACTTCATACAAAGCAACAGCTGGGCAAACCAGAGTTTTAACAGCACGAGCCATCATGATTTCAACAAATGTTCAATGCCAGTAACACAACAACAATCAAATCTGCAACAGGAGCTTTTGATGTAGCATTAGTAAAATGTCGATAAAAACAAGGAAACCAGAACTTTAGTTTACACAATGCAATCACAGACAACTTAGTTAGTCTTTCGAGCATCGAAATTTGACTTTTTCAGGGAAGCTCTTCCTGTAACTGTCACCGCTCAGCGATGAGCTGACATGAAGCTCAAGCACCGAAACAAACCAACTCAATGCGGCTTGTGGCACTTCAAGTGTCACGAGGAATTTGAACACATTGGCGACCTACCTCCTCTGCAAGCACTCCAAATGACAAACAAAAAGACTCCTAAGATGCGTGGGATGAGCCTCATTCTGTATGACGGGAACTGAACCCGTCAAATGGCAGAAGAGAGCTCAATTCAGGCCGCCATGAATACGCCGACAATCACGAATGGACAAACACATACTCTGAAGTTGCGATGTTGGAGAGGGATCTCATGGCGGTGCCAAATATGGCAGATTCCCATTGTCTGGAGAATTAATAGCTCCTTCAATCATGTCTGGCAGCCAAAGCGGGATCTTATGACGTAGTCAGACCCTGCTACGGTTATTATGCGCCTATAATAAGTAATACAATATAATAAGTATACTAATACAAGTATTACAAAATAGTCAAGAAACTCAGATTATTGGCCAAAATTATTAAAACGTTTTGCCATCGCCATTGATGAATGGAGTGTAAAATTAGGACTACCTTTTAACTGTTAATAAAGTAATTATTGAACGCAACTGAATTACAATGGTATTGAGAATCTAACCAGCTCTATAAATGAGTCTTGTAAACGGATTCAAAGGCAAGAGCTGAGAGAAATTCCCGGTACACCTTATAAGAACTTTTCTGTACAGCGCCCCTTAGATTTTAGACGCAAAAGATAAATATCTTGCAATTTTGCTAAATTTAGAAACCAAGTTCTTACACAAAACTGCACAACCACGACAAGTGTTGAGGCTTCATGGCAAATACTTCTAAAACAATCTCCGCATAACAACAACAATTAGCAACATCTATAATGTGCACGTACAGTATTCCACCCAAACAGTAGTGGTTTCCAAGGCAACAAAGCGACAGACAGTTCGATGAGACTGACACAAGCACTCATATTTTGTAGAAATCAAAGCAATGCTCATTATCATTCTGTATCAAAATAATTATATATTGGCTACTTCTAATTTAAAGTAAAAAATAAGCAAAGTAGAGACTATGTTTTGTAAATAGTAAACTAAGCAAAGCAGCGTCTTAAACTGAAATATAACTTTCAAATAATTCAATGTTGTCTGATAATAAAACAGCTATTTCTATCCTACAAATAATAGAATTGAAGCCAAATACGTTGAGCTCAAATGTCCTACAATTTTCAGTTGAACGAGATGATCTGATTTGCTACAAAACTTGTATCTTGTTTTTAAGTAAATGTTTGAGGTGTTTCAAATATCCATCTTCTTCGTCATGTGTCGAAGCAAACCAACAGCTTGATTAATGTTAATTCTTCTGCATGAGGTACATCACAATTCCACCAGCCAAAACACCAGCCACAAACACACAGCCCATTACGATTGTTGTTTGACGATAGCACACCTCGAATGATCTCTGAAATACATCACAAAATACGCTTTTCATTACAAAGGGAGTCCATGGCTTACAAATTTAAAAAAGTTCACCGGCAAATTATTTCTTTTTAGAAAATAAAGATTCTATGTAAGAATGTTTACTGAAATTTCTGGCTAATCCTGACTATGGTCGAACTCTGGAGGTGGAACAATCAACTGCTGCATGGCATTATAAATATCTTTCTCACCAGTTAATTTTAGAATGATGTCATCTTCTATTTATATCCTATCTAAAATAATTTTTGATTTGCAAATTTTGTAATAGCGACTTCTGATGTCATAGTGTTCGACCAATCGGTGGCAGATCTCTTGACCATTTATCTTCACACAATATTTATTTTTTACCATTACTTTCTGTCGCCATTTTTTATAAGGTCGAATAATAGAAATAGGGGTTAATGGTAAAGCAGATTGCTTATTGTGGATGATTAGCCACAAATACATCAGTTAATTAATTTTACAGACCCATCCTCCATGTTGTGCAATCCATGATGCAAGTTCCCTGATGACGAACTGAATAATCCAATTGGTGATGCGATACATGAGGGGCAGTTCATTCAAGGCTCTCATCGCTAATCGATAACCAAAATCGAACAGGACTGCAATGCGTTGCCAATTAATAATTCCATCTGAAAAGAACTCTGCAGCAACCAGACAGAAATGATTGAAGGTGGCATCACTGATAGGAAAATTGGAGATCACATGGTTGTATTCTGTATTGAGCTCATTCGCCATGCAACGTAAAACATTTGAGTATTGCTGGATGCTGTAATGTCAGAATAAGAAACAAATATATTGACTTATTGATGCACAAAAATAAACAATCAGAACCGCATTCATAATAGCTATGCTTAGGGAATGCATATCTATGCGTACATATACAATTATATGCTTGGAAATGAACTCGAAGCAGTTTGGGCTACCACATTTATTAAAATAACTCAACACAACTGATAATAGCAGACAGAAAATCTATAGATGTCAGATCAATGTGAGCCAAATTTGATACTGTCACAATAGTGAAGTTGGTAGCACGGAACTTGAAACATTTTAATAATACAAATTTCCTGCGACCGCCAATTTACTAGCGAAACAAAATAATTTGAGATGCTGTTTGTCGATATGAGCCAGCTGATGAAAGTAAAGAAGAAAATCAACACAATAGGAATAAAATGACACGGATGTTATACAAAGCAACAGTTACTCAGTCAGGCCTATGTGTTGGCTATTACAAGTAATTGGGGTTGTTGCAGGCTCACTATTCTGTCTCAGTCTCATCAAGCATTTACGTCACAACACAGACCGCCAATCAGCGCCCTCCGTCAGTCGTTATAAATGTCTTGTATTTCGTAATGTCAACTCTCTTGCAATCTGTACTCTCGAGCCTTCGGACGGGCTGGCTACCCTCCGTCGTATCTGCCACAACTATATACTCCACTACATCCACTTGCCTCTGTCCTCAATCAACGCCTCAATCTACATATCCTACAATTCTACACCTGGAGACATTTGGTCAAAACAATGCTCTGTGCCAAGGTAACTAACTTGACTAACTTGACTGTATTTTAGCTCTGTGCAAAACTTGTGATAAAAACTGGCAATAAATTGGACAATGGCAACTAATACGATGTTGCACATTGTTGCACTTGTCAAGATCGTTGGGAACAGAGATTTTTCATTTTTCATCACAGAAAACATAGGCGGTTGTGGGAGTCAAAGCCATGATCTCTCAATTGCTGGCCCAGTGCTCTACTCTACCATTGAGCTACATGCACTATTGTTAGTCTGCAAAATTTTATATCAGCGAGTGAGTCTCGTTACGACATCGCCTATGAGCAAAATACAGTAGAACAATACAACATGCAACACATATACAGAACTGTGATGCCACAACACTTGACACCTAGTATGACACCACAAACATACACACCACCCAGTTCTTCATAACTCGCAAACATCAAGACGTAAAATATGATAGGTTTTAAATTATCATCATATGAACCGAACAACTTACATTTCTCTCTGCAGAACTTGAGCTGATACTTCTAGTTCTTGTGGGACTAACAGGCCATCTGTTTCCAAAGAAAAGGCCAGAAAGCCATTGACAATTTCTGGTGCTTCCGCAATGACTTCGTCTACAGTGACAGCTGAGTACTGATAGGCCCCATTTGACACAATTGACGTCTGTGAAGTGTGACGAAACAGTATTCCGCCAGCTTCATCGCAGTCAGCTCCTTGCCTTGCCATCACCCCTGCATCAACATTATTATTTTCTGCAGTAGAAGTGTTTTGAAGTTCAAATGATGATGGCTGGTCTTCGCATTGAGTGAGGTCTGTTGCTGCTGTTTCTTCCGGGATGGCTCTTTCCATGATAAGCTTGTGTACCTTTGGTAAAGGAATGAAATATTTCATCTAACAGTTAATAAAAATCATCGATGTAAGATACTTCACATGATCACCAGAAATTCACATAAAGATCTTCCGGATTCTGTGAAGATTACCCAAATAATCTTACGTTATCAATCCGGTTGCAGTACATTTAGCAAGAATTTAGGTACTTTGAACTACACGTTTGTTACATTTCTGTTAAAGTTGGATACAATAATTGAGCAAAGCTGACTGCAGCATGGGTCAAGGCAAGTCTTCATTGGAAGAGCAGATTCTGCAAGGGTGGATGGAAATGACAGCAATGCTAGAAAGCAGAAGTGGAGGTTGTGTATCCATGCAAGAGTCTGCGATGACAAATCGATGATTGTGCTAGAGGTCAGAGAACATGTTGAAAGCAGAGTAGACGAGTATGCCTGCGGGTGATTTTATGACCGACCAGATGAGTGCTAGAGTGATCCAAAAAGTTGACTCCCTCAAACGACGTCAAAGCGGTCAAAACTAACTGTAAAACTAAGGCATACAAAAGGAAAATGAATCTGAACATTACTTAGATGTGGCTCAAGGACATCAAAGCTTCAGCCATTTGATTAGTTTGGCACGTAATGATGATTTTTGATGATTTTTTATTGCGTGTCTCTAGCAAACTTTTAATTACGCGCTCAATTTAGATGACATGTTCGTAATTTTGTCCCATGAAAAAGCCAAGTCATTTTTCTATCCTATTATGCATTTATAGCCCAGATGCAGTGATGACTTGATACCGAACCGAGTTCAGATTATTGTCTCGAGTTGTGCACAATAGTTTCAACATTCAATGATATTGTTTGATGAGTTTTGATTGCGAAAAGGTGTACAATGCCTGACACTACATCTATAGTTGTGCCACAAAATCATTTCAATGACTTAGAACACAATCTTGACTAATGAAATTCAAAATACTGCTGACTGTGTCGATTTTTTGCAAAAAAGTTCATTTAAAAACTAAGCGGTCAGAACAATCCAACTTTACTTATTTTAGAAACATTATTTCACAGCCTAGCGTATCTACCTTCTTTTATTGCAGCAGGGCACTTTATAGTTTAGTATGATACAATTAAACTCAATTTTTCCAATTTAGTATATATGTTGTTTTCAAATCACTGCTCGCGGCTGACAAATTTGTCGTGGCACGGCCCGAAGACATGACCACGACAAGCTTTACTTTCAACGACATCTCATGATGAAGACACAAACAGAACTAACTTAAGTTACAGAATGCAGCACCTCTAGGCTACGACATAACAGCATGACATCATTACCACGAAAGGGTATACGTTAGAACAATATACAGTAAGACAGCTGGAAACATGACCATCAATACTAACGACGATAACAGGAACTACACAACTACCACAAAATTCAAGTGCCGACTCACAGTTGTCAATTTTGCATAGGCCTAATCTTTTGCCAATTCTAATGTCAAGAACTACCCTGAACGAACTGTATACTGCCATTATGATGACAGTCTTACAGTTTTGCATAACTGGATGGACATGCTAAACTGAAACAACATTTAAGCGAGCAATGCGTTATGTGAAAGAGCGGCACGCTGTCACGCCTATCACTTTTTTGCAGCCTGGCTGGCAAGAGAGGTCTTCTTTGTGTTGTCATGCGGCAAAACAGGTATTTGTTTTGAGCCACGTCGAAATATTATTCAAAATCATTTTCATTTTGGGTCAGAGGTCCACATTTTGAAAATCAACATTTTTTCGACCATACTTGAATGGCCGAGTAGATCAAGCACAGCTAACAACATTTGCTGGTCCTATGGAGCGCATCAAGTCTTTCAAGTACTTAGGGTCAATCTGGCAATCAACCAAAGACGACATTGCAAGTCGTTGAGGCATGGCATGGGCGGCTGTAAGGCATTTGAAAAGATTTTGATCATCTGACGCTTCTCAGGATTTGAAACTACTTTTGTTCCGTAACACAATTGAGCCTGTGTTCTTTTAGGGATGCAAATCTTGGGTTATGTCTGATTCAGTTTCGAGCCGTCAAAATCCATCTGGTGATGCTCTTCTGAGGTATGCCATTGGATACCACTGGCCTAACATCATAGCCACCGCTGAATTGAGATGTATGACACTGTCAGGTCTGCTGTTGTCCAATCAAAGAGATTCAGGTTTGTAGGCCATTTTGTGAGATCTGAGCCCTACGCCCGCTAGCCACTCCACGACGTCATCACCTGGAAGCCGAGCGAGATGCGTGCCAAGGACACAGCAGGTCGGTATTTTATGGTGATGTATTGAATGTTGGTTGTCTGTCTTTGGTGTTACTTTGTCAGCCGCATCTGACTTTGCTTATGGCATAGTTCAAGAGGAAGAGGGATGGACTATTCATGTAGAGGACCATCTATATTATATTACTATAGATGAGTGTGCTAATGGACGAGTGGATGACTGAGCAGAAGGGTGTTTTGTTCGGACAGAGTGATGACCGAGTACTACATGTAAGTGAGGTTAACTTACAAGATTGTTACAACAAGATATCACAGCACTGATTCAATACTAGGAACCACGATCCTGAGAAACAGTTACAAAATAGACAACTACAGGCAGGAATCTATGTAATTGTTAAAGAATCTGTTTGTCAATGTTGTCTATGAACATTGATTGGTAGCAGCCCGCTGCGTGTGGTCTTCTTCTTAGTCGTCATACGCCTGCGGCGCTTTGGCGGCCATGATGGATTCTCAGCTCCATTGCATGACTGCGATCCGGTGCTGTGGGGATTGGGTAACAGGCGGTAGCCTTCTCGACTATGGAGGACACTGGTGAGCCACACCAACGCCGAAGTCCATCAATCCAGCGCTGCCTTGGTCTACCCGGAGGGCACTGGTAGGAGATTGGCAAACTGTCAATCAGCAAAGGATGGAATGTGTGGCACATGAAATGCCCAAGCCAGCCGTATTGTCGGCTCATCACCATCTTTTCAGTAAGGCACCACCTGCCATCAATTAAGAGGTCAAGTTCTGCATTTGGAACAAAGTCACTCCAGCTGATGCCGAGCAGCAACCTCCAAACACCACGACCAAAAACGTTGACGGAATCAGCGTCAGAGGCTTTTACTGTCCAGGTGCAGGCACCATAAAGAACTTTTGACATTACAAGTGCCCGCGCAAGGTGTAGCTTTGTTTCCACTTTCACTCGGCTTCTCTTAACGAAGGAGCATGTGTTGAGGGCCTGCCTACCCATAGCAAGGCGGCTTCTTATCTCGTGTGTATCGTCCATATACTTGTTGATGATGCAGCCAAGATACCTGAAAGGGGACACCTGTTTGATCATGCTGCCATGCAGGCTGATAGTCTCAGAGGAATTGATTGGTAGGTGCTCAATCTTTCCAAGGTGCAGCTTTAGCCCATAGGCTGTTGCAACCTCATCAAGCTCAGCCAACATAATTTCAGCATCAGATGCAGATCGTGCAAAGAGAGTGAGATCATCAGCATATCTCATTTCTGCAAAGTTAGCGCCGTGAACATCAGGGAGTCGAATATTATGATGCTTGATCCTCAGTTGCCATTCTCTCATCATAGCCTTAGTGTCAGTATAAAGGTTGAAAAGAACAGGAGATAAGGGGCAGCCTTGTCGTACGCCCACAGCCGTGTCGAATGAAGGAGTTACCAAGTTTTTCCAAAAGAGCTTGCCCCTGGCATGAGAATAGAGATCTGCAACCAGGCGTGCGACCTCACCGGGCACATCAAAATCTTCCATAGTTTGAAGCAGCTGTTCATGACAGACAGAGTCAAATGCCTTACAAAAATCAACAAATATTAGGTGAAGAGGGGCTTTTGCTGCCACATAGGCCTGGGCTACTAATTTCACCGTGAAAATAGCATCATTGGTCGATTTGCCAGCAATGAAACCACATTGGGTATTGCTGACAACAGTGCTTGCTACGGCATTCAATTTATCTGTAAGAATCCCAAGCATTATTTTACTGGCATGACTGATCAGCGCCAGCGTGCGGTAGCTCCCACAGTCTCCACTATCGCCTTTCTTGTATATCGCTATATACTGAGAGATGGTGGCTGAGCACGGCCATTTTCCTGTGAGCCAGATAGTGCTTACTGCATGGTGTTGTTGTTAGTTGTTGTTGTTAGAGACAGTACTGTTCACGGGAACAGCCCGTTCCTTCTACGTTTAATTACATTGCTGCAGATTCTCTGCCACACAAAACGAGAATTTACAATAGCAAAATCATTACAGCCAAAATCACGACACAACAAATCAAAATACATAAAACATTGTCCAAAACCGGGACGACGGAGACAAGATGGTTGCCACAGCAGAACATCGTGCAGGACTTGTTGGGTTCGGTCTTCCGCTCGTAGGACATGGCCAACAAAGCGCATGCGGCGATCACACACAACTGCTTCCGCTGATGGCGTGATCCTTCTCAAATCAACCGTAGTGAACTGCACGGTGAATCGCAGAGAATATGATTGGCTCAGCAACCACAGCCTTGATAAATACTGACACTAAGCCGTCTGGTCCAGGTGCGCGTCCATTCTTCAATTTGCTGATTGCGTTGCAAACTTCCTCGGCAGAAAGAGGGAGGACGGCTAGGTATAAGATATCTATTGTGGAGCAGGCCGGATCTGAAGAGGTTGCGTGCATATTCACTGTGCTTGTGTGTGGTCTACAGCAAGTGATTAATAAGTAATTAATAATTAGCAGTCAAAATAATCAATTAAAATCCACAATTCTAATAATTAAGGGTTCAAGATAATGAAGGGACTTCAGGCTCAATTGTAAAATATTTATTAGTATTTAATTACAAAACTTAATCGATCATCGTCGTAATCATTTGAGGGGAAATCCAAACAAAGAACTGCGGGAATAGCTGTCGCGTCTGTGGCCGCTTGTCTGCTCACACATTGTTACCATGGAAATGCGCCTTGTTGTCTCGTATTGTGTAATCGTCTTGCATAATGTTAATCACATGTTTAAAATTACAATTCAGTTCGTTCAATCTCAAC
>OFHS01002473.1:7387-20900 GCA_900245855.1 Calvadosia cruxmelitensis | reverse complement strand
CCCTGGATGCCGCCTCACCACGAAAACAGGATTACAGGCGTCTTTTGTTGACACGGAGCTCGGACTAATAGGTGGTTTTATGTACTGTACAGTGAAACCTGTCTATATCGTTCACCTGTGGGACCTAAGAAAAATGACCTTTATTAAACAGGTGGCCTTTCTGTCCAGGTTGATTTCTATACATAGTATCAGTTTGGGGTTACGAAAAGTGGCCTTTATACACAGGTGGCTGCTCTACAGAGGTGATCGCTAATACAGGTTGACTGTACCGTATTTTATTATCAATTGGTACTCATTTGGAATTACAGTTAACATATAGGGTACAATTTTCCACAGATCTGTGCATTTCTGCTGATTGTTTTGTTTGATGTTGTTAGTGTTACGATTACACTTAGCTAGCCCCCGTTTTATGTATGTCTCATTATTGTATCCGTTAAGTATAATGCGTAGTGGTGTTTCCTCAGAAGTGCCATTACCGTTGTTATAATCAACTGAGTGTTTGTCTGACATTAAACACCTTATAGTTGAGTAACCTACTTGTTATATCGTCTTATTCTTCTTGTTATGTCAAGAGCATACAATATCTTTCTTGTCGTTCTTCTCATTTCAACAAGAACCCTGTTGGGGGATTGCATGCAGCTTGTTTTGTTACTCTTCCACAATATCAGCTGAAAACAATTACCTCTGATGCTGAACCATATGCCTCTGAACATGATCTGTTATGTAGTTTATGTAACAAGTGCATAAAGAGAGAGAGAGAGAGAGGCACGGCCTCTTCATGTAGAGGACTGGCAATATTAGTATGCGATTGAATTTTGGTAATGTCTGTACAGTGAAACCTGTCTATAATGGTCACATTTGGAACCTGAGGAAAATGATCTTTATAGACAGGTGCCCTTCCCGTCCAGGTTGATTTCTATAGAAAGTGTCCTTGTGGGGTTATGAAGAGTGGCCTTTATACACTAGTGGCTGCTCTATAGAGGTTGCCGCTAATACAGGTCTGACTGTACTCAATTTTGCTTGTCTGCTAGAAACGTGTGTGTGATGAATTCCTCAAAGACGGCATGCAGAAATTCTTTGCATCTGCGCAATGCACTGGTTACAATTTGGAAAGGAAATTAACAGCTGACATGTGCTATCCAAGTAAAAAAGTCATCATCGATCAGGTCAAAACTGCAGTGCGCAAGTTGAAAGTGAAGACTGTCTTTGTTGGCACTGATCACGATGGCATGGTAGCAGAGCTGATAAAAGCGCTAAAGAAGTACAAGGTAGGTAGTGCTCTATGGTTAACGTTTTGCACTGTGCAAGCATCAACTGAATTTTGCTTTTGACTCATAAATTTCAAACTTGTTGTCTTGCCTTATTTGTATTACACAGATTTAATTTGACTTTGCGTTTGCAATTTTCCTTTGGTATGTCAGTCGCAAACTCACTTGGTGCCCGACATTATACACTAACCGCCTGGTGATCACTATATTTAAATTGCCTAGGCTGGCTGTAATTAATTTTGGAAGCCTGCATACTAAAGGTGTAAGGAATCCAACCCGGCTGCAGCAAGATGATTTGACTGTGAAAAAAGGTCAATCTTGCTTTAATTTCATAGAAAAGATGGTATCGCAAGCGAATAGCAATGACTAGCATGCATGGAGTCAGGCCGAAGCTAACTTATTTACGTACAATGACTTGCTAACTTCTGACTATGTGTGTACTAGTGTCTCCTTGTCTGATGTAACCACAGATCTGTAGATGTAGCTAACCGTAATTTGTAGGAAACATCTGTTTATGCATGTGTTGCAAAGAAGAGGAGCGTGCTGTTCAGATGAACAGTACCGTCCTAAAACCCAAAAGGTTGAAGCTGGAATGGGAATGCCATGCGAAACTTGATTTAGGTATGTGTGCATCTCTTCTGACGTACGATCTCTAATTACTAGTGATCCCGGAAACTAGAGCCCAGGCTCCTTATTACAGATGCTGCCGCATAAATGGTGTGAGTTTAATTTGCTTAGATTTCATAAAACCACATTACATTTTAATTTCTATTTCGCAATTATTTTATCTTTATTATTTTATCTAGGTATCTGTTTATCGACGCAATCCCGTCAATGAGGATGATGATCCAATTGTTGACATCGCGCTTATGTTTAAAGCTGATTACTTCATCGGAAATTGCATATCAACTTTCTCTGCCTTTGTTCGAAGACAGAGACAAGTCCATAACAAACCCATCGAATTCTTTGGACTCAGTCACAAATAGTTTTATTTCAGATCTTTATTTTTCATGACATTCTATAACCAACAAAACCTATTTATTAATAAAATGAAAGCATTCTGTGTCCTGGTATTTGTGCTTCTCTGAGATCAAATTTTCTCGTGCAATGACTTCCATTTACACCCCTTGAAAATTGAAACTGTACATTTGACCGAAATCAAAAGACTACCATATCCATCATGATCCGTTTAAGGTTGAATTAATGACATTTCATTTGTTCCAAGTGATGGCCTGTGCTTACATACAGTGAAACCTGTCTATAACGGTCACCTTTGGGACATGAGAAAGAAAATGACCTTTATAGACAGGTGACCTTCTGTCCAGGTTGATTTTTATAGAAAGTGTCAATTTGGGGTTATGAAGAGTGGCCTTTATACGCAGGTGGCTGCTGTATAGAGGTGGCTGCTAATACAGGTTTGACTGTAGCAGCTTAAAGATTGTCTATGTCTACCTGCCTAGTCTCTCTTTCAACAACCAATATGCTATAAGATTAGCTCCTGATAAGTCTTTGTAGTTGTGTATCTTTTTCTATGCCTTGAGCAGAAGAGAGGAACATCCTTCTCAGAACTGTCCATTTTGTCAGGCCTGACCAACTACAACAATCTGGCGCTGCATTCATGAGGTCAGAGGGATATGTTCCATCTGATAGGGGGCCCCTCACGAGCAGCTTTAACCATGTGAATCCGAGGTAGCCACCACGGTAATAGGATTCTGATCCCCCTGGTTAGCTGGGTTCACCACCAATGCCAGAGGTGTCTCTGGGAGGGGCTGCATGCCCAATCAATGAAAGACGTTTCCCTGGCAAGGTCTCTGTGGCGTAAGGCTGTTGAGTAGTCCTCACCCCATCCACATGTGATACGCATCAGGTTCCTTTTCCTCTATTGGTGTCAAGTGTGACATGTGACTTTGGTTGGGTTAGGCAGGGGGGTGTTTCTTTGAAAAGCCGTAAGAAGAACACGCCATCTACCAACCAAGTACCACGAGCAAGTAAACTCATCGTTTGATGAAGAATTTAATGTTAGGTCAATTGCAACGTGACGCTGTATTTAGCTGTTCCCATTGCTTCAGTTGAGTCATTTATTACCACACAAAGCAATCTAATCAGTGATGACAGCAATGCAATGATACACTCAACAACCCATGCTTCATACCAAATTTTTATTCATATAAATGATCATTACATCGGCACCAGCCGTCTATATTTCTACAAATTGAAATTCACCATAATGTACAATCTGTTTAGAAAAATCAGCTTTAAAAATAGCTGCCAGAACTAAAATAGAAAAGATTGCAGGATTCTGCCTCATAGTGATGCTGACAGTTGAGGCTAGGGTGGGCACACCATCGTTGGGTGTGATTCGTTCGACGAGATCAGTAGTTTTGGGGATTTTAAACATGTCTAGATGCTAACAGACTTATTCATCGGATGAGCAATGCTATCAGAGGCATTATCAGGCAATTTGATTGTCATTGAATAGCATTCGGCATGGCACTGAGAAACATCGTCCACAGTTGCTTCTGGTGGGGCCGCTATTTGTGAACAGCCTCTCTCTCTCATAGGACTTAATCGAAGTTGCCATAGACTTTAGATGGTGAGCCAATTGTAGCAGCCTGGATCTCAAGTGAGCCATCTTTTGTTACAAAGCCACCATTGGTGAAAGACACTGTCCCTAAAATTCCAATCAATAAACCAATTAACTGTAATTCACAGGTGACGTACATCCTAATAAACCCAAATTATAAAAATGTATTGCTGATTGAATCTTAATTATAAAACGTTTTGCATGCATCGAATGCGTTCTCGCAATATGATTGGTCGAGGGCAGTGTTTGGAACTGGCGTTGTGTGAATACTACCACGCTATTGGTGGATCGAACAATAGCCTGTCGATGTTTCGGGGGGTATAACTGCAACTCAAATACAATTTACTACCATATTTCCTAGGTTGATCGTTTTATAAAAAGGTTACCACACGCTCAGGCGTGTTTGGGTTGCGTGATACCAACACTTGGGAATGTTAGTGTGACACTCGAAAAGCTAAAAAACACTTGCTTACGCTCGTGTTTTTCTGACGCTTTTCTCGTGTCACCCTAACACCCCGCGTGTTGGTATCATGCAATCCAAACACGCCTGAGCATGTGGTAACCCTTTATTCTAAGAGGAGTTCCACTGCTTCTAAAGTATGCCATTCACTGTCTAGAGCAAGGGTTCACCCCTTTTGACGATCTTAGATGAACTTTGCTAAATGATGACCACTTGTGTCCTAACTGCATTAGTGTGGTAACAAACACAATTTCTATTGCCGGTTAGCACTAGTATTGACAATTTGTTTTGATTTTTTATAAAGATGGTAAACCTCTATACAATGGTCACCTCAGGGACCTGAGAAAAATGACCTTTATAGACAGGTGGCCTTTCTGTCCAGGTTGATTTCTATAGAAAATGTCATTTTGGGGTTACGAAGAGTGTCCTTTATACACAGGTGGCTGCTTTATAGAGGTGGCCGATAATATGTTTTTGATTGTACATGCTTTTGACAAGCAAGTACAGGCAAGAAGGATGTGCACTTATATACAGCCTAAAATGATTTACAAAATTTTAAAAAATTATTATTTTTAACTTACTTTCGAATGAACAAAGCAACTTTGACAAAACCATGAGTTCCGAAGGGGAACAATTGGGTACCAAAATTAAAACATACATACACTGATTACAAGGACATATCTACTTCTTAGTTTATGAGAATTTCTACGTAAGGAATATAATCAATTAAAATGACAATGATTAGTTGATTACCCTATTTTGAGTGACACGGAATTAATATTTTTGAGCAGCGTACTAATGGCAATATTTGCCTTTGAATAACTGCTTGGCTATTTCAAACATTTCAACATTGGTCAGAACATGTCAAATACAATTGTGTCCGACATGCTGAATAGCAAGCTCCTAACAGTACTAAATTTCAGCCATCCTCTTTATCAAGAGAGGACCTACTAGCTTGCACTTGTCTCTCACAGGGCCCTCAAATGCTATTAGATTATTTACAGGTGAGAATTGATGATAGACCGAATGGCACAATCACTTAATACCAAAATGGCAGAGCCTCAGATACACTTAATTATAATCCCCACGTAAAACACTTTACAGAGCAGGCAAACGTACCACCGGTCCTCTTTGGTTTTCTCGACTGGTGCTCTTGTGAAGGTGTACGTCGCAGTGAGTTGCGTTTAGTGACCAAAATTCCAATTAGAATTCCAACTATGAGACATCCAAAGCAGCTTGCCACGGCAGCATACACAATGGTTCGGTTGGCGTTTGTTCCATCATCGCCTCGGGCTGAAGCTGAGGAGACAATACAGTGAGGCTGTGATGTTAGAGCTGGCCAACAAGGCAAGACAAAGCAACATAATGTAGCTTTACAGTGAGTAAACTAGAGATGAGCCGATATGAGAAAAGGCTGATTAACCAATGCCAAATATTTGCCACAATTGGCTGAATATATCGGCCAAACTGATTAATTGTGAAATGACAAGTTGTTTTCAAGGTGCAAAACAAGATCAACCTCAATTTGAATAGGGGCTTCCATTTGACAGACACTGCATCATAAAAACAACAAGAGAAAGCTCAACAGCATGTGGCACTAGACAATCGAAGAGTCACAATTACGAGCGAGTGCGTTGTGACTTGACAGTTGAGTTGAAGCAATGCAGGTCTACAGAAGCATACCCTAGCATGTTATTCCTTGATATAGGATGTAGTTTCTCCCAATGTTGGTTTATTTTGCTCTTCCGTATTTGTTTTACGATTATTTATCGCTTTTCCAGAGCTTTCAATTGTGTGTTTGTTTTGCCAATAAACTATAGGTAATGACATTTATGTTAACTCTAATTACAATGGCCACTATCACACATAAACTGGTTAAACAATTCAACTCCATACTTGATGCTGATGTTATTCCAACTCTTCCGCGATTGTTTGTGATTCTGTTTGTACCTGCAAATCAACAACAAGCAAATAATGCTACATGCCAAATTCCTAACCAGTCAAACAGATGAATTAATTAATGAACTAATCAATCAAAGAAACTGCGTATTTTAAAGTTGTCTGATCTATACTTCTTAAAAATATTTTCGTTTTTGCACTCAGTCATAAATCTCAAATGACCCATGGTTTTGCAGAAATTCTTTAAGTATGTTTAGCGTCAAAGACGACGAAATAACTTTTTTCACGTTCCATTTGCTAAATTGTCTCTTTTACAAAGTTATCTGAATTTACAATTTCCATCGCTTTGGAACAAATTTGATTTTTTATTTGACATACTAGTAACCAATGCCAATGCTTTACTAGAAAATTAAAAAGAAATTTTATTGATAATATACTGGCTTTACCCAAATACTACCCATTACTGAACTTTGTTTAATTTTCTCTTTTTCATCTTTCTTTCTTTGTATTTGAATTCCAGAATTATATCTTTCTCTTTGTTTTTCTTAATAATCAACAAACTTGTATAATTATTTCTATACTTCAATTTATAAAAGTGTAAACCTAGAGAGTACCAAACAAACAGGCATTTGTGCTTATGGGATGATCCTGACCATGTATTTTTTTACTTCAAAATATTATTTGTATTTAATTAACATTCTTCTGATGGTCAAATAAAAAATCTATCTAATATATCAAATCTGTCTATGTAGCTAATTGGAGAATCTTTTGATGGCCATATGTTGCTTAGTATAGTTTAATTGAGGCGCATAAATGCAAGTACTGTACATTGCTGTGTATAAACGGAATTTCTAGCAGCAAATTATTCATCTTGACATGCTACTTTGGTATATATACAAGTGCTGTTTTAAAGTGCAATAAATTTGCTAAAAATATCGATTTAAGTAGGGAAAACTCGGCCACCAGCCAGAATCAAAATTAAATGTCTGCTGCAGCACAGCAGCGACTGCAATGGGCAAAACCAGCTTCAATTTTAAGACTTGTCCTGCTATTGACGTTTATACACGTTTTCGAAACAAGCCAAAAGCAGCAACATATGACCAATCAGATAGTTAGTTCCTAGAAATCAACCAATCAGCAATCGATAAAGCGGCTTCAAGTCTTCATTTTACAAGTTTTATGAGCAAGACAAGAGTTAAAATGGCACTTTCTGAGTGCGAAGACCTGACAAGGTGTAGTACTCCTTAGTTAGTTACCTGTTCAGTTAAGATACAAGCAAGCTGACCCTTGCCGCATATGATGACATAGGTAACTTTCTTTGATTTACTCGTAATATTTCTGCAACAGAAGCTCTTCCCTAATGCCAAATATCCTCTTCCATTTTAGTCCCTATTTTTATTTTAGCCTTTATAAATGGTTGACAATTTTGAGGATTATTCTTGGCTTTCAAAATTGTCCATGTTGGCTCAAAATCACAAGTTAGAAAATCAACTGCACCCAAACTGCATTACGGCTGCATTAAGTCAACCCTAAGGTCAACTTGATGCAAATTAGACAACTTCAGAAAAGAAGATGGCTCATGTACAGACAAAACTGTAAATGGGAACAATGCAGTTATTGATTTCCTGTCGAATTTCATCCAACTTCAAATTAAAAATAGACCTAATGAAATTTTGCAATCACCGTTATTTAAATATTTGATGTTGACCAATGAACTTAGACTATGTATCATGATGCTGCTCAGATATTTACGGTATTACTCGGTTAATTTCAAGACCTTGCTAAATAATAAACGTGACATTAAATGAGTTTTTAAATAATTGAGTTTACAAAAAATTACAAAGAAAAGTGTAAGCTTATGGAATAATGGAGAGAATGTTAGCACTGATGTAACATAACCGACGTCATGCTAATCGAGTTATAACTGTACATGGATAACTAAATGAGATTTACTTCAAGGATTCTGTTTGCTCTAGTTTTGAATTTTTGGTACACAAGTTGAATAATATATATTTTTTTTTTGATGAGGTTAATTTGGAAATAAAACGCTGCTGTAAGGGTTTTACACAGCATTACGTGAGTAACGTGACAGAATTAGATATCTTGGAAATTCCTTTCAGTTGATCAATTAAGAGACTGCCAGTTCCTCTATATTACTACCTGCTTCTAAGCCCTTCCATCCTTTATTACTACAACAAATGCCTTCAAGTGTTTTTTTTAATAAATGGTTTGATTTTCTGCCCCATTCGCAGCAACTGACCACAAAGAACTCAGCATGACGAAGTTGACACATGGAATCACAACTCATATCAGCACCGTTTTATCGTTATTCCACGACAAGACAAAATATGGAAGATTTAAGTGGCATTCTTTGATATTTATAATTTCTTTTGATACTATGTATCATACATTTATTACTTGAAAATCCACTATTTACTATTTGAGAATAAGGTATTAAGATGATGACTCGAGACGTTTTGTCTTCTGATTAGTAGTATATGTACATTACAATGTGTAGGCTAATCGTTCCAACAGCCGCGGCGATTGAGAAATCCCATGCAATCTTTCATTAATGATGATCGTTAAGTTTTGCTGTTCTCCTGTTAGTAGAGCTGCAACATGCAGACATCCTTGCTTGATGGAGAATTGGTTCATCCGATTTTCATCAGAAGTAAATAACATCTTGCACAGTTAGCATGTTGCCAACTATTCCACATTCCAATTTCCGATTTATACTGTCGTTGGTCTGACATTTCAAGCTGATTCTGCCTTGCAGAAGTTTCATAATATATTAACTCTGTTTCCTTTTGTTTATGATCTATATGCAGTATTTGTTAAAAAGTAAAGACACTTGACCAATCCTTGCACACTCCCACATAACTTTAGCACGAAGTGCACCAACTGCTTTGCATTGCGGCGAAGGATTCTTACCAACTCTATTTCCCGTGCACGGAGTTTCGACCATTTTCTCGAATTTTTGAGCAACAGCAGTCTTTCTGTGGATACAACGCTGCTCCTCGGTAACAGTGTAACATTTTGAACCCATTTGTATTTTGTCACTGGTAGAGACCAGCCTCTTTGGCTCGCAGTTCATACAAGCTGAAAATAAACACGGTTACATATTGTAAATGCCAAATACAAGATGACAATTGTTTAGATAAGTTGGTAAACAAGCAACAGCTCTATCCAGAGACCAAAAGGTGGAGATCAGGGGCCTTATTCATGGACCAGGACTAAAGAGTAGTCCAAGACTAAACATCTGGTCTGGACTAAATTGCAAAAATCTGTAAATAGGACTTAGATTCAGCCCTTGACTATGCTTTAGTCCTGCTCCAAGAATAAGGCCCAAGTTAGATAACTAACTACAACTAGCTATGGAAGGTTTCACAACAGCACATGTTAGTCCATACCAGTATTTAAAGCAATGCAGTATTTAAATTCATAAAGGAATCTTCTAGCAGCACATCTGTAATGATGATTATACGACAACAACAACAACACTCAAACTCTCACGTGAGCCACCAACAAATGTGAAGCTACGGCACAATGTGATGTAACTGATACCAGCAAGCAATATAAGATAACTTATTATGTAGGCTGCAGATTCGCGGTTGGCGAATGCCAATACAATCTTGTCACATATCCTACAACGGTGCAGTGATTGGATAAGTGTTATCATCCTGGCTTTGAATAGAGCTCTATCTTCGTCACTTCGTACATACCCGTGACATATCATACTACCAAGAGTTAGTACCTAGCAATTTTACCTTTTGCATAGCAATCGACTGTCGAACAAACAGTGCAGTTTTTGTAGACATGAATCTCATCTTGTGTGCAAACTCGGATTTTCAGTCTCAAAAGGTTGTCATCCGGGCTCAAGCGGTTCCTGCAACTGCCTCCGAGTTTCTTGTCAAGGTTATGCATGTAGCGATATGATGTTCCTGCAGAATGAAGAGGAGAGTCAATTCAGAGCTTGACCATGCAATTGTGACGGAAAATAAATACATTCAAACCTGTTTTAGCAGGTACCTCATAGAGCAGCCACCTGTGTATAAAGTTCACCATTCGTAACCCTAAAATGACACTTTCTATAGAAGTCAACTGGCTGCTCTATAGAGGTGGCCACTAATACAGGTTTGAATGTAGCTGCCTGCGTAGTTGCTTCTTCGTGCACAAAAGATGTAGCCTAATTATATGCTGAATCTAAACAATTCCTTACCAATCAAATAATGGGTTTTTCCTTCTGTAAATGTAGGGACATTTGAAGAGCTTGCATACTTTCTGAACGGGATAGTTGTGAATTCCAAGGATGATGGTTTGTCGCAACGTAAGAGTCTCAATCCAGCTAGAAAGTGAAGAACACGTTAAAACTGGGGATACATAATACAGCAGTTTTCCAAATTGAATAATAATGTAACCAAATCGATTGTAGGACACAATACAGTTCAAAGCATTGTGGCTGGCATGCCTACATGTTTATGCAAAAAGTGCCAGCTAAATTCAAGGATGCTGTACACATAAAGCCAGTTGGGAATATAGAATGTCATATGTTGCACAAAAACACATACTTAATAAGCATACAGGGGTATAGCTAACCTGTGGTTACATTATACATGACTGATAGTACAACGTTCATTAATGCCAAATTACGTGTTTACAAAATGCTGCTTATTGAATTGCATAAATAATTAAATATTGTGCTTGAAGACAATTGTACAATATCTTCCAGGTTCCATTGTCGAACGGTGTGATTGAAAAAGAAATGGGCATCACACACTAATGAACTCTGTACTGTCAAAAGCTGCTACCTATGTATCTAACTGTAGCCTTCGTAATATTATCCTTAACAATTATGATTACAGCGAAACCTGTCTATAATGGTCACTTATGGGACCTGAGCAAAACAACCTTTATAGACAAGTGGCCTTTCTGTCAAGGTTGATTTCTATAGAAAATGTCATTTTAGGGCCATGAAGAGTGGCCTCTATTGACAGGTGATTGCTCTATAGAGGTGGCCGCCGTTAATACAGGCTTGACTGTATTCTTTCTTTCTTTCCCCATTCATTGCTTTTATTACCTGCTTATTGCTTAATTCTTTGCCTTCTCTTTTGCCTTCTTTCCATTTCAAATAAACTTAATCTTTGTACCTGCAGCGAGTGACCACCTGTATTGAAAGGCCACTTTTTATTGGCCAATATTTCCCTGCGTGGGGGATATTTTCCTCATGGAAATCCACTGTAGGCTACCGTGAAACCTGTCTATAATGGTTACCTTTGGGACCTGAGGAAAATGACCTTTATAGACAGGTGGCCTTTCTGTCCAGGTTGATTTCTATAGAAATTAGAAAGTGTCATTTTTGGGTTATGAAGAGTGGCCTTTATACACAGGTGGCTTCTCTATAGAGGTGGTTGCTAATATAGGTTTGACTGGATTACTTTTACCTACCACTTGAGTCGCAACTGTCGTAATCTGATTTCTGGCTGGGACAGAGAAAAGAAGCCGACTCATAGAGAAGGGTTGAGCTGGCAAGGTCGTTTTGTTCTTGAGTGTTGATGCCTCGGTTGGGGCAGACGATATTGACTTTATCATTAAGACGAACAAGGATTTCTGGATTATCACATGAGAACCTGCAAACAAACACATTAGGAAATCACTCTGCTACTCAAAACAACATCCAATTAATCCGTTTATGCAAAATATTGGCAAATTACAAAACGAATTGTTTTGGTTGATTTAGGTTTAGGGTTGAGAATAGGGTTTGTGGATAGGAATAGGGCTATGGATAGGTTAAGGGTTCCGTTTAATGGCGCGTGACATTTTCTAATGAAAATACTACAATTTTAGCGGGTTTTGGACAAAGATGGTTGAATTATTTTTGAAATTTCCCTGTTTAAAATTGTGCTTTTCCAACAACAGGAAAGTGGTCGCTTGAAACCTTCCATTTTCCTCATGCATTGCAGTTTCACAATTTAATCTTTTTAACGTTCACATTTTTTCAGAAATGGGGAAAGCCATGAACGATTGCTGATGACGAGTTCACGTTCTGAGTCTACCAGAGTGTTGCAATGAAGCGTGGGAGGTTGAATTGGTGCGAGCCAGGTGACCGTTCAGCGACAAAAAAACAAATGAAAAGGACCGACAAACATCACTCCAGTATGGCGAGTTTGAGCTGAACGCGATTCTACTAATCAATTCAACTCTGCAATAAATGCCGGTTCCGGAACACTCAATTGTTGAACACAAGAAGTAATAATTGCTCAATGAACAGGGTTGAAACTTGCACGTGAGACAAATATTGCAGAGTATTCGTAGCATGATTTCTTCAACGTTAGAAATTAATAAGTTAACAGTTAAATTGTCTGCAACAGTTGAAACAGCTGAATGGCGCATTGAAAGCTTGAAAACACAAATGGACTTGAAGTAGACTTTTTACGAAACAAAACTTTACAAGCAGTCATACGACTTACATTCTAGCCATGCTCCGGCTAAAGAAAGGTCTAGCCAATTTCAGATAGCTACTTAAAATCAGAGCAAAATTGATGAATTTACTCAAAGACAATAACATGCTGTTGTATTTTACAGAAAAACAATTAGACCATATGCATTGTACCATGCATTGGGCGACCATCAGGAAGCAGACAGCAAGCAATATCTTCTACTCACATTGGATTTGAAGGGTCCCAAACGATGGCAGGTAAAAGATCACCTTTTGCTCCATTCAACATACAAACAATTACGGCAATTGCTGTGAAAATACTCCGTGCCATCTTGAACGTGCTTCTACGATTGACTTTTTCGCTGTCTGAATTTCGCGTAAATCGACAGCTCCTTGTTGTCGCGGTGGACACGGCTTGAAAGATGGTAAAAATCACAAATTCTGAGGGAGAAGCGTGCTGCGCGTTAATTAATAGTGATCCTTTGTTGTATCAGGTGCGCTTTGCTGGTGTGAAAAATGACAGCCGAAGGAACCACACCGTCATCGCTTCCGACAATTCTGCGACTTATTATGATGACGTCACATGATGCTTTGACAACTCCGCCGTCCCAAAGCCAAGGCAAGACTTTGCACGCAATGCCCCAGTTACGATTTTGCAACAATGTCCAATTAGAATTTCATCACACAAAGACACAGTTTCACGTTTGTTTTGTCTTTTGTTAAGAATCAAAATTTTACATAATTCGAGACCCAGTTATTTACATAATTTTCAAAGTATGAATGAATGACCTATCTCTTCATAGTTTCATGTAGGTTTATTTGAGTTATTTTATTTCCTTATGGCGGGAAGCGATTTAGCATGAAAT